>LOND01001181.1:88438-100448 GCA_014220965.1 Paragonimus kellicotti | reverse complement strand
AGGCCTTCATCAAGTCCTGGATTTGAAATTGTATTCATAGAAAATCACTGACCTTGTGGCGGCGTGAGCGCGCGAAGAAATATTTGAATCCCACGCCGATGCATATCTCAGTAACGGCTTGCGATATCTGATTTCTGACAACAGAATCGTGTTCTTCGGGTCAGGTTTACCCCGACCCTAACAGAGACGAACCCGATCTACAGTGACCAACCCCTTCGTGAACGATTTCATTTGTCTACGCCAGGTCATCATCTGTCCACCTCGCACCTTGCGCCAGTCGGCCGCAGCGTCGGCAAACAGTGCTCGGTGTGGCAAACGACTAGCTGGCATCCTTAGTACATGACCTAACCATCTAAGTCTGTGCAAATGTAGTGACTGAACAAAAGAACTCGTTTGACAATCAGTGCCAAACACCCGCTTCCTAACCTCCTCGTTGCTTACTCGCTGGTGCCACCCGATACGAGCGATTGAACGCAGACATCGGTGGTCAAATACCTGAAGACGGTTCACGTCCTCTACCCTGAGCGGCCACGTTTCGCTGCCGTAAAGTAATACAGCCCTCTGTTGTCTGATATACGCGACCCTTAAGCTTCAGAGAAATACCTCTCTGTCGCCATAGGTGTCTTCAGATTAGCGAACACCGCCCTAGCCTATTTCATTCCCTACACCTCCGCCGCCGTCGCTGATGCAGCTTCCCAGGTATACAAACCGGTCAACAACCTCCATGACTTCATTATCTAACATTAAATCTACGTAATCACACAATCTTGCAGAAGCACTTTGCATTTTGAGGCTGCAAAGCGCATTCCGAAGTACTTAGCAGAACGCGAAATAGCGTTTAGCGTTGTTTGTGCCGCTTGAAAGTTGTCAACAGCAACACCTTGTCGTCAGCATAATCAAGATCAGTCAGTCTTTCACCAGGTAGGAGGTCCACGCCGGCATCATTTGAGTGCCGCAGACAGTCCTCCATTATTTCGTCTATGACAGGATAACAAAAATGGTGAAAGGGGACAGCCTTGACGTACGCCGCTCCTGGTGCTGAAACTGTCAGACAGTTCACCGTAAACCCTAACCTGAGCTGAAGTATGGGAATAAAGCGCCGACAGTATGTTCACATACTTGGTCGGTACACCCCTGCGTTTAAGCGACTCTAAAAGTGTAGATCGATCCACCGAATCGAACGCACCTTTATAGTCGAGAAATACGGCGATTGTTGGCCGGCGGTACACATGACGCTGCTCCAGAATTTGACGAAGGGTAAAAATGTGATCTATACAACCCCCCAGGGCGAAACCCTGCCTGTTCTTCTTAATGTACTTCCCGAACTGCAGTGCAATGGAGTCTAGAATGTACAAAATGTAGTGCAGCACTCTGAAATATTGACTGGTCAAATACCAAGTAAAGACTAGGTGGAAAACTCGGGTGTTGGTTGCAAGGAAGAAGTCCTGGTCTTCTTAAAAAAAATTATGAACTTATCGTGTGACCTGCCAGCCGAGGTAAGGATAGTCTCAGTGTCTTAAACAGCTTAGTTGTGAATAGAACAACTGAGATGAGATCGTGATGAAATAGAGACTTGACTAACTGCCCCAAGTTTTATTATGATGTGCTGGCAGTAGACCTATATGGGCGCAGCCTTATTAAGTGTTGGAAAGCCAAAATGCAAATTTTGGACTCAGTCTAGTGGGGGTCTCAAACTTTACCGACCAGGAGGCTAAAGCTACAAGTTTGTGGTAGCAAAACAGTAGAAACAGGAGACCAGTTAAACTGACTCTCAACGTGTTTCGTCCATCACTCTAATTTTGTAGACTTATATATGAGTGTGCTGTCTGCCTCGCTGATAGCTTCACTGACAGACGGTCGCCTGGGACCAGTGGCACGGATCAGCTTAAAGAGTTTGCCGGTGTTCCCTGAGGCAAAAGTGGTCTCCATTCTCCTTAACGTTTTCCAGTAACCAGGCCTCACGATCAGCCTTTAGACTACGTTTCAGTTTCCTACGGATATCTCTTTTAGACTTGTTATGTGAACTACCAAGAGGAGGAATGTTCTGTTTGGTTTTCTAACGACTCCAGGGATTTCTCTGAAATCCAATGTTTGTTCACCCCATGTACCCCTGTGCCGCATGCTACAGTACCTGCTTTCTGAATGGCCTGTGAGATTTGAGTCCAGCAGCTATTAGGGTCTTCGGTGTGAATACCACTAAGGCGGTTTTCTAAGCTGGTTTGATACTTAGGCTTTGCCGATGGGAAAGCTAGTTTCTAAACAGTTAATCGTGTTTGCTCGCAGCTTTGCGCACACACAGTAATGACCAAAACGACAAGACCAACGTATGATCTGATCCAAGACGTGCTCCAATAGAACGCAGTCTTGAACGGAACTCGCCACTATAACTAAGCTACGTTGATCTGACACACGCTCATTCCGAAAGGCGGGCGCCAAGTATAGCATTGACGTGCACGATGCCTAAAACCAGTACTGGCTAAAAATAGATTATGCTCAGCGCACAGCTGCAACAATCGCCCACCATTATCTGATCGATGTGATGCTATCCCAAACCTACCACCTAACGAGATTCGGCTTCACCAAGGCGACCGACCTGGGCATTCATATCTCCGGCCAAAACGACTGTCAGAGCCACGTGTCGACCGAAGGAGAGTGGCCAGATCCAGTAAAATGCGTGCTTAACGCCGACATCACTACGGTCAGTAGGAGCATAAGCCGACACTGAAAAAGTTTCTGAATCTTGCGTCTAGAGGTGGCCTTAACAGACCGTGCTAAGCGGAGGGCACAAAGTCTATTATTAACAGGAATCCAATCTACTAATGCGGCTGCGGCCGTCGTGCTGAGGACTATACCTACTCCAGCCTGACCTGTAACGGCGGCTGTGGAGTCACCCGAAGTGTATAACCAGTATCGGGTAGACAATGCGGGTGCTGTTAGTTCCATACGTTGACTACTGTCATGGATTCTAGTCTCCGAGATACAGCAGACATCAACATGCAACGAGTCTAGCGTTCGTGCGAGAGCGGCCTGCTGACCTATCTGTTTAGCGTGCGAACGTTGAAGGCACCTATATTAATTCGCATTCTAGGTCTAAGCAAGGGACGAGGGAGGCCTGAAGCTGAATGGCAAGAGACGGAACTTACCGGCTGAGTGTTACTATGGTTAGCTACATCTGTTGTGGGACCTGTAGAGTAATTATCAGAAATGGAGGTCGGGAGGGGCCTGAGAGCTAAATTTGATAGGACAGTGGGGGAGGGGTCAGCAGTAGCATGTTTTCGCCTATCCACCCTGCTGTATGCAGCAGATAGGGCGACCCGGTTTATACTGCGAGACGGCCGATGCAGTATGGATTTATTGTTGTTGTGAATATTCATGGTTGTGTGTGGGCTGAGATACTGCCAGGACGCCCAGACCTAGACAGGAGAACGATTAGGGTTCTCAACCAAAGCCTTTGGCTCAAAAGCCTGTACCGCAAGGCAGCGGTTGGGTGGCAATGTACCAGAACTGGTACTTTTTCCGGAAAAAGATGCCAACCTTCTTCCAACCCCCAACCTGGAGGACCAGGAGACTGGTTTGTCAGACCTCTACCCACTTCAATCGGCTCCATCTGTTTCACTGCCTCTTTCTGTTTATTTGTTTACTTTCGGGTTTCAGCTCTTGCTCCATGTCCCCCAATCGGAGGCTAATCGATATCGGAGCTAATCTGACGGATAAAGTATTTCGTGGTATTTACCGAGGTCACCAACACCATAAAGATGACTTCCATATCATGTTGGCTCGTGCCTTTTCAGCGGGTCTCGAAAAGATAATCATCACTGGTGGTATGTTTACTCATAAGACTGAGGTATTCCTTTTTCTTTTGTTTAAGGCTCCCTGATTGATGTGCAAGAATCTCTTGCTTTATCGCGAACCGATAATCGTTTATTCACAACCGCTGGTTGTCATCCTACTCGATGTACGGAGTTTCAGTCCGATCCTGTACAATACCTGTTCGATTTGAAGGAGCTGATTGTCCACAACCCGGACAAGATAGTGGCTGTTGGGGAATGTGGACTAGATTATGACAGGTTCGATGCAATTACCCCACCACTCATACCATGCATTTTAGAGAACAATTCTGCCCGGCAAATGTCCAACGTGAGTATTTTGAGGTACAGCTACGCTTGGCAAGCGAAGTGAATTTGCCATTATTCATTCATTGTCGGTCAGCGCATCAAGATCTGATCGAGCTGATTCAGAAGGCCCTTGTAACCTATTCCCGGGAGCGACCTCTGCGAGGCGTGGTGCACACATTTGATGGCACTGCTGTGGATGCAGAACGACTCATGAATTTAGGGTTTTATCTTGGTTTAAATGGTTGCAGCTTGAAAACAGAGGACAATTTGAAGGTGAGCCAACTGCCTGAGATTCCCTCAACGACCAGTTAGCGTGTTGCTCAAATTCCATAGTAAATTCATTGTCTTTATTTGATTCGTTTTATTTGCTTGCTTATCTTAGTCTTACAGTAACGGTAAAAGAAACCCACTCAGTTGATTGTTGTAGTCTTTTTTGGGCCAGAGGTCTACTTTTAACTCGGTTTTCCGTCATATTCTTTAGAGCCAATTCTTCGTAAATCATTTCTGATCAAATCTGTCAAGTCGTTGAAATCCATGTATCCATATATGCCCGTTCTAAGCGTAGGTTATACATTAATAGGCAACCATCCCGAACGTTCTAGATCCCAAGCAGTGTTTGATGAGCTTCCGATTTTCCGTTCTTTACTGCTTAATGAACGATATTCTAAGGTTCTTAAAACCTCAGTGCTGAGTTGACCAATATTGTATATACAGATATTGTTGCTCTGCATAGTTCCTTCCCATATTTTGTGTGGATCTCACCTTACTTAGATGTAGCGCGTCTTTTCGGCTGAAGTCGATCGACCGTTTGTGTTTTATTTGCAAACATTCATGCATCCGCAAAAGGGGCTGAGATAAGTTTTTGCAGGAACGTGAACCCAGTGACCACCAGCGGAGTGATGGGCAGCTGTCTCGATCCTGCTGGGTCCCATCAACACTTCCTGTAAATAAGCTCTAGATCGTAGTCCATACGAGCTTCCACTAGCTCAAGAAGGTGTGTGAATTATTTTCCTTAGCATCTCGTTGAACTGTCTAAATGATGCAGTTTGTCTGTATGGGGTTTGCTTTTCTCTTTCAAAAGGTAGCATTGCATGGTTGGGTTGATCATGTCGTATTTTTTTGTTATAAACAGAGCACATAAGTTCGCTTGTCTCCTACCATACCTAGGCTGTATCATTGCATCATCAGTACTGTAAACAGCAATACGTCAGTGTTTCCCGCTGATGCTCGACTTCCATACAACTATGACGAAAAGCAAACCCCAGCCAAGAAAAACTGAAAGGAGACCTGACTACTAAGGGCAACCACATCAATTATCACATGCTCAGCATTAGGGTGCCTACACTTTTCAGACAAACAAACGAGCTTTAAACGAAAGTAAGGCGTCATTAAGTGCACTCACTTCACAGACAACTCGGACAAACAACGACAACATTCACGCCACTGAGCTCGATTAGCCGCCATCTCACCTAATGTCTCAAGCCACCGACTCTGTGAGTCGCGAGGGCCCCAGCCCGGGAGACGAACCCGACCTACAGTGACCAACCCCTTCGTGAACGATTTCATTTGTCTACGCCAGGTCATCTGTCCACCTCGCACCTTGCGCCAGTCGGCCGCAGCGTCGGCAAAGAGTGCTCGGTGTGGCAGACGACTAGCTGGCATCCTTAGTACATGACCTAACCATCTCACTCTGTGTGGACGTAAGGATTGAACAAAGGATCCCGATTGGCAGTACAAACAAATCCGCCTCCTCATTGTTGCCATCTGATACGAGCGATCAAACACAAACATCGGTAGTCAACTACCAGTGGACGATTCACGCGTTCCACCCTGAATGGTCAAGCTTCGCAGCCGTGGAATAATGCATCCTTCACTGTCGCCCTGTACAAACAACCCTTAAGCATCAGAGGGATGCCGCTAATGGTATCCTATGTTGGCGAATACTGCCCTAGACTCAGAGATACGCGCTTCTGTTTCATTCCCTTACATTTCTGCCTGCCTGCTGATGCAGTTTCCGAAGTACACAAACCGGTCAACAACCTCCATGACTTCATTATCTAACATTAAATCTACGTAATCACAACAATCTTGCAGAAGCACTTTGCATTTTGAGGCTGCAAATCGCATTCCAGAATGTTTAGCAGAAGGCAAAATAGCTTTGCGGCAATTCTAGTTTTTAGGACGGCTGTTTGTAGACCACAACGCGCGGTAGTTTCGGGTCCGCCAATCGCAACGGCACGTCTACAACCAACCACGAGTGTCCTGATCTCCCTAATGCTGTTGGTTCATCAGTTATCAACTCGGAGAGCCCTCCGCGATTCACACGGCTGAAAAACATAATGTGTTCGACGCAACATTTTTTTCATCGTCCAACCGATTGCTTCATATATTGCTGTCTATAAAAGTTCGTGTTGTTCAGAATGACTCCGTAACCGTATCCGCAGCTCCCGGTCTCTTATTTCCACTTTGTCGACGCTAGCATTGCACTCTAGTTAGTTCATTGCCTGTTATTGGTCCCACGAGTACGATTGCTACAAGCATCTGGCATTGTCTGTGGTGTTTGGAAATTGTCAAAGCAACATCTTATCATCAGCATAATCAAGAGCAGTCAGTCTTCCACCAGGTGGAAGGTCCACGCAGACAGTCCTTCATTGCTTTGTTCATAAAAACTGTAAGCATATATAGTAGAAGCAGACAGCCTTTGACGTACGCCTGCTCCTTGGTGCTGAAACTGTCAGACAGTTCACCGTAAACCCTAACCTGAGCTGAAGTGTGGGAATAAAGTGCCGACAATAATTTCACGCATGCCCCCAAGTTTAAGCGACTTTAACAGTGTAGATCGTTTTGAGGATCAGACACCTGTCAAACGCCGCTTGAAGTAGAGAACCCTTGAGATAGGTGCCTACAACTGCATATTCTGAACCCGGAACGGATATTCTACGAATTCAACAAACTGACATGTCACTGGGACTTCCTTGCCACCAAGACGGCCCCGGAGAGATTACCGGACAGTAAAATCAATGGATGCTTTTAGACCCCGAAACACGATGTTCGTTAACTGAGAAAAGGAGTACCGATGCTCCGCTGTCTTTTGCATTATGAATGTATAGTCGATACGCCGGCGAACAAATCGAAAACCTGTTTATTCTTCTGTTATCTGGTTCTCCGTGTTTCGGAGATCCCTCAACGCCCTTGGTGGGACAAACAAGGTTGGTACCGCTGCGGTTACTACAGGTTGTCGTAGTGTCTTTTTGAAAGTGAAAGTGACTGTTGATAAGCCCCAGTCATGTAGTACCTCTTCTGTCTTCCATAAGGAACGGAGGAAAGTGGTTGGTTCACACCACAATCTCTCACTGCCATCTTTGAAAAGAGCGAAAGGAGGAAAATCCGAACTTGAAACTTTATTAAGATTAAATAGTCCAAGCTTCCAAATCACTTTGTTTTCTAACGGAAGATCGTCGGGATTGACTAAACTAAGCGCACATCAACAGCTGAATGGGTTGGCTCAGACCAGTTGAACTATTCCTCAAAGTGCTGGACCCATTTGTCAAGCCACTGCGACAAGTTGTATACTACTGAGTCACCTCTCTCAGGTTTAGTCTTACTAACACCTTGTCGACGGTCAGTATAACCGTGAATCAGAAAACAGCATCCGGCTATTCCCCATTAAAAACGCCATCCACTCGACTCCTTCAGAGAAGTAAACCTCTCAGTCCCTACGCACTGTTAGTAGGTTTTTTCTTTAGATCACGGCGGTCTTTGCTCTATTTGGAGTCGGGGGGGAAGGTGTCCATCAACCATTGGAACGTTGTGTATACTGATTGTACGAACGCACAACTTGATCGATTTACTCCAGAGTTGGAGTGGTTAGGCGATACGTTTGGTGTCCGGCAACAACACACTGACCATGGTGATTCAGTATTACAATTACGCACATCTCACGGGCTTTATATCGGGTTCCGCATTTCATCACGAACGATGGTAATGCGTAGCATGATGTGCTGCTCCTCCTTTACACATCGCCGACAGCTATCGGTGGCATCACTCCATTAAAGCTTGTTTTTCATTCTAAAGTAACCGGCTTGGCTCAGATCCTGTCGTTGTTCCTATCCGCTCCGTTTTTTCGCTTGTTCAGTAATCATTTGATCGTCAACACAACGTACTCAGTTAGAAAGTGAGTTGGAAATTGACGGCTGAATTGTCCGAATCAGAACGGCGGAGTGATCCAAACAAACATTCCGCAGACATCTCAACATTTCTGTGTACCTCTTGCGAAGAGGTTTATTCCAAATGAACATCGCGGATACGACAGCATGAGGTATCTGCCGACTTAACAGAACTTCTAGCGTGTCGTTCAGGTGTTCGTGCAATCACGACCAGTGGCAGTTTTGCTGCCTGTTAAATGATGTTTCATGCTTACAAAAGAAATCAACCTCAGCTTTTGAAATGAGCGAGGCATGCGAAAAAAAAATTGATGTTATACTCCCTGAATTCAAGTAACCTGTCGTAGTCGGTCTCACACTGAATGTTTCCCTATCAGCATTTAGTCGGTAAATCTTGTTTCTTCCTCAATGTTCACTCTTATTGCATCACTAGTCCAATGTAAATCCGGAATGTGTCGTTTGCTCTCATTATAGGTGGTCGAATCGATCCCTGTTGATCGGATCCTTCTCGAGACTGATGCACCCTGGTGTGAAATACGACCGACGCACGCGGGTGAGTAATTCATTCTACCCTCTTCTACACTCATCTAATCGTCCGTTTGGACCAGGGCATAAGTACGTTCGTACCTGCTGGCCAGTTCGAAAGTCTGAGCGCTGGGATCCGGACTGTTTGGTCAAGGGACGTAACGAACCAACAAATTTGATCCAGGTACTCGAGGTAGTGGCCGCCGTAAAGAACATGGGAGTCGACGAGCTGGCAGCCAAGACGTATCAAAACACGTTGGAGCTGTTTTCTTTTCCCCCCAACTGAACGCCGATACGTGATTTTCGATACGCGTCTTGTTGATGTCCCTCCATTTTCCTTCTTGATACCCGGTTAGGATGGCTATTAACATTTTCCATGCAGACAATGATGTGAACCCTTGAATTGTTTAACCTCGTGACCTCGGATCATGCGGTGTTTAACCTATGAACATAAAGATGACGCCAAGTAAATTGATGCGGTTTTTGAGACGAGTTTTTTTTTCAATTAATGCGGTTTGTTTAGTGGGATTCCCCCAAACACTCCTAGTAGTTTGGAATATCAGGACAGAAAGTTGTTTAACAAAGCAAAGTCGGTACCCCTATCAGCTCTTCCGACTCTTAAGGAAGAACAAACTGAATGTGACCAACAATAACCTCAGACGTACTGCGACTGGTTGATTTGCGTGAAACACATTACGGTCTCTTGTCAATCGTCGTATACTAGTTTTCGTGTTCTAACTGTTTTGTTCAAAAATCTTTATTGTAAACTTCGCACATGTTTACTGTTGGTCATGTGGCCGCGTTTTCAGACCTGAGAGCCAGTCCACAACGTGACGTTGGCTTCTGTTTAAACGTAGTTTGTTCACCTGTATCCGTTTTAATGGTATTGTTTGTCGCCTGTCTCTTGTCACACGTTAGGCTGATTTTCCTTACTGACAGCACGCTCGATTTCTCACATTCTCCACAACCCACCTGCTTCATGGTTTGGTTATTCCTTACATTTATTCGGAGTTATTTCCCTGAATATCGGATTCACTGGTTTTTTGACTCGTTCAGTCGTCACGCTTGCATGCACCGGGGTACCACCCGTTCATCATTATTTTATCGATTACGGGAACCTTGACAGATTCGGAAGTTGCCGTTTCGACTATTTATGGCAATAAAGGGTCCATTTCATGTGCGCCTAACTTGCATGAGTCTGACGTACACATGCGACCACAAAATAGCCACCCAATCAGGTCACGTATGTGCTTATGCTGTCAGTTCCCGTTTTCACATTCCTGCTTATCGATAAGTGTGAGAATCCAAGCAAAAACATGCATCATCCCTAATGAACAAATCTGCATGCAGTTTGCATAATGATGTTTCACGTTTTATAACTTCATGAATTCACCCTACCTGCTATCTCTGGTTCGCTGTCAATCAAAGGAGATCGGTATCCCGTTCTGTATCGTTTCCAAAACAGATTTGGGTGGTAGCGCAACTCAGAGAGAATATCTGGATCGGGAATTCGCCAAATCATGTCTTATGAATTCACTTGTACATGCGGATTGTAGCACGTAGACCATGCAATGGGGGCACCGTACACTCAAATCTGGAAGCACATCCAGAAATGGCTTCTGGGTATAGAAACTGCAACGGCTAAGAATGATACAACAAGGCACGTGCTCCAACCTGACCACACAGTAGATCCCCCGAAGGCTTTTCGTGCTGTTTGTCAGACGAAACAGGCGCACTTCGGATTTTCCGTAGGTGCTAGCTGTACATCTTGAAGAAAACATTTTTGTGTCTGGAAGCAGACAGTAGTAGACTTAGGACGACCTTGGTAATCCACTGTACGGATGCCGATCGTTAATAATATTTTGTTCCTACTCGTGTACTAACAATCACGCTACTGAACCCAATTAGCCGCCATGCACAGCCTGCGGCTGCAGGTTTCTCTGTTTGTGGGATCGAAGCGATGAACATCCTCCTGTCCACTAATAGCCGTCTTCATTTCTGTAAGCCAGTTTTTCATTCGCCCATTCAAGGCCTTAGATCAATAGACTGCGGTACCGTTGGAGCAGACTGTGTCAGCGTCCTTAATACATGTTTCATGTCTCTGCGTTCCGCAACACTGGACGAATGAAATCGTTGCCCACTGTTTCTTTTCTACCACCATCGTTGTTTATTAGTTGGTACAACCTGGTGTGTGTAGTTGCATTGCCAACTGAAAGATTTTCTCCCTTGGTTTCCACCAATAGAAATATTCCCCATTACTTTGAGGCCACGACAGAGTTCAAACACATTTGTCAGCTTGTTTACGTTTTGAGACACTCATAGTTCTGGATAAGCTATAGAAACACGGTTAGTTATCTACAGCGGGAAGATGGCTTCCAATCTCCATTAGTGGGACGGTAGCCAGTCTAAAGTGATGTAGAAATGGGTCGTGTCCCTGTTGTCTGTCAAACCACAGGGTGAGAAATCGTTACTTTATGTAACTGCGTCAAATTTAGGCTAGTGGTTTTCATTGTGATTCCGCCGTTTTCAAGTAGTAGATGCTTTAAACTAAAGGTCACCGTTATTTAGCATGTAATCACCACTTTTTAACGTGTTGGCATGTCGCGCGTTTAATCGAAATGCAGGTATAACTTAATTAGTCCTTACTCAGTATGGCTGATGGCTGCGATTAGTAGAATGCATAGCCGTAGGTAACACATAGATTGATGACTATTCATAACTAAATACAGCTGTTCGAATGTTGTACATAAATGCCCGCAAACCGAAGAACCTCCAACCCCCCAAAGGAACTGCGTGTCTTTGTATATCTTATGGTCGCTCAATCAGAAAAAGGCACAGTCGAGTGTTAACTAAATACAGCTGTTCGAATGTTGTACATAAATGCCCGCAAACCGAAGAACCTCCAACCCCCCAAAGGAACTGCGTGTCTTTGTATATCTTATGGTCGCTCAATCAGAAAAAGGCACAGGAGTGGTGTTTATTAATGAAATTCATTGTTATCAAAATGACCTTGACCCTACTTGACACAGCGAGGCTTGACCAGTCGAGTGTAAAAAAAAAGTGCAAAACATGATTTGGGAGCAGATAGGGAAAGCCTGGGGCGTTTTAAACCGGGTTATTTTATTTCGAAAACTACGTTCCATATGATACAATTGATGAGGTCAGTCGTGCCTATTCTCTGCGTACTCCCTAAAATTCGCAGACCGA
>LOND01001181.1:70024-81778 GCA_014220965.1 Paragonimus kellicotti | reverse complement strand
TGCTAAGTTACGTGCCCACTTTATGTCCAATCCGGTTTTATGCTCACGCCTAAAAGATAAAGTGTTTGCTTCCGTAGCTTCGTCTTGACTATACTCATTCACTTGTTCTTGTGTGAATCAGTTATGTTGGCTGCACGACCAGACGCCTATCTGAACGGGTCCGGGAACACCACCCAGCTTGGCTCAACAGTGGAATAACGAAATCTGTCAACAGTGCCATACTATCGCACCTGGTGGATTCGAATCATTCTGTTAATGTGACGGATGCATTTCGCCCAATCTACCGAGTTAAGGCCACCCAGTCGAGGGCGGTGAGGCGTAGGATTCTGTCCACAGCAGAAGCTATTGGAATTCGCCTGTATAACCCACCCCTGTGCGTCCAGAAACGTTTTGTTCAGACTTTGGATCTGCCTTGGCCATCCCCACACCCTGTTAGCCTGTCAAGACCCACGGTTCAAGTGGGTACTTGATTGCAGCGTGACATTGAACTGACTGACCTCATTAACCACCCGTTCCCCGTTTACCCCTTAATGATTCCCCTGTAGAATTTTTGATTAATATGAAGTATTTAGCTTGATGATGAATCACTGAAAACGAGCTTATCCGCTACGCACTATTTCTCATGACTACATTGTGAATTTTCGTCCGACATTTCACGTTGTTGACCCCGCCAGATCGTTTCAGGTATTATTGCGTAATCGGAATCCTAAATTGCTTGCTTTTTCCGGAGAAGTTAATCACTGCTCCCCGTCAAGCCCTGTGTATGCATGAACTATTGACTCGTTGTTTGTGTTTAGGACGCTCATTTTTTCCGTCCACAAACCGCCTCCGTCCTGAGAAAGAAAAAAACGATGGGCTCAACCCGACTTAGCGGAACTGTTCAGGGCGGTTGAGCGGTGACTTTGATCAGTCTTTTTCTACCCGTCCGACTCTTATTCCGTTATGGTTCTCTTTGATGTTTCGGCAGTGCTTTCTGGTCACTGCAACCCTATAAATACTTTGATCTTATTCGCCATGTGACACGTACTCGGGACGGAACAAAGCTTGCTATTTGCACGCGTCTTTTGGCTTGTCTTGGGAGCAGATCACGGGACAGTTGCGATAATTTTTCGGGATCGAGATTTCCGTGTTAATTAATATCAGAAGGAGGTTACAACAGTTTGTCTGCCCTGGAACTGATGACAGTCATTGTATCATGTAAACCCAAATCGTTGAGCTGTTTCTATTGTTATTGCTATCCGCATGTCCTATATATTCTAATGTTTTACGTTCGTGACTGAAGAGAGTAAACGAAATGTTGGCATCTCGCGTGCATGTCTTCTATCGTTATTGGTTAACTGGATCAAGGGAATTCTGTGTATTAAATTTTCATTATGGGCAATATATTTGTAATGATGTACGGTCCACATGATGTCAATAAGAGTTTGCGCACGTTTGCAGTGTACTTTCCAGTTCGCATTATAAAAAATGAGTAATTCGTCTTATATTTTGGGATCATTATTATCTGGACTACTCATTGAATAGATCCATCCACGGAACTGCTGTGTCTCTGAGGCAAAAGAGAAACCTTACTCACTGTTTCACGAGTAGAGCAAGGCGTATTCCTTTACAGAAACAATCAAACAAGAGCTTTCTCTATGCACTGAAGCGGGATGATTATTCTGAACGACTTATTATCAAGAAGAACCTGATGAGAATTACATCACACCCAGCGGAAGAAATAACCTATCTTTACTAATCTATTTTGTGAATGTGATTCAACATCGAATTTCGTCCTTTTGAGGCTCTGCAATGCACTACAGAGAAAATTTCCTGCCACATCCTTATGGTCATGGTTTAAGGGTGTGTACATGCTATCCCTCATCGTGATAGACAAGGTGTTTGTTTACTGATGAGTAGTAGGGGATTGTTTTTTCATATAGATTGAACATCACCCACAATTGATCGCAGCTGTCGCATTCCCATAGACTTTCCAGTCGGCCCCTTTCGAAAAGAAGCACTAGACTCGAGTTTCGCTCTCATTAGAGCTCGTCAGTAGTGCATATCCTTGCCACTGCCGGGACTAGAACTCCGGCCATGCTTTCATGAGGCAACCGTGTTTACCACTGCGCCATTGACCTCACATTAGGCACGACCGAATTATCATATGTGAACGCTCAACCACTTTCGCTTGTGAGTAATGATCAGGATAGTGATACACACTTCGTACATTCTTGGTTGATATACGTGGACATCTACTCCGTACCGTTCGGTATTATTACGAAAGTTCAACTTTTAATAGTGTTCAGAATGTTAGTATAACGACTGTACGACCCGATCAGCATATCTCCCCAGGTGTTCAGAATTCACTTTATTATGAGTACGTTATACCACCTATTCTCTTTTAAAACATCTGGTTATGATCAATGCTTCTGTTCTCCAATTTCACCTCAGAGTACGTTAGACCCGAATCTCTACAATTACCTTTATCTACAATATCAATCAGTAAAATATTTGCATTGCTAACGTCACGTTGACCATCATTTCCACGTTACTTTGGTCAGCCGTTTGGCTTATTCCAGAGGTATAGTAATTCTGGAAGAGAACCTGAAAAGTCATTGTGAGCAGTTTACAAATCACCGGAACTAAACATACTTACAATCAATATTCTGAAGCCAAACTTCACTGTCATTCATACCTTCTGCAAGCATAACATCGCAACATTTAGTGAACAATTCATCCAATCCTGCCGACTGAACAACACCTATACGGTGACCTGTTGACTCACGCCACACGAAAACTCCCAGATGCAACTGAAACCTCGCTAGTGCGTTCATCTGATTAGACGTAATCTGATTTCAAGGAAGAAACACTCGTTAGTTTTAAAAAGAATTCAGTGCAACGCAATCCCTCGACTGAAGACGTGTCAGCCAGTTAGTTATATCCACACTCCAGTTTGCCTTAGTGGGCTGGGTTTTTTCTTTTCATCTCTCATCATCCCCAGTTCACATAAGTCGCGAGTGAAGAAACAGCCCTCCAGTTACAATGATTTGGAAGGCAGCCAAGTACGGTTCTGTCGGCTTCGTCACTTATCTGCCAAAGTCGTGGTACATTTCCTGGATGTGGTAATGACGAACAAGGAAGAAGCACGTGCAGTATGAGTGGACAAGCCTGATCATACACTGGGCCGCCATCGTTTTTGGAAACTGGTGTTATTTCATCATCAAACGTTTACCTTAATATTCATTTGAACGAAATGGGTTCGAAGTAATCTTATAAGGACTAAGATCCGCATTTCACGAGTAGCCTGCTCAATATACTGCCGTGGTAGCTGTGATCGGTCTGAACATCTCGTTTACGTCATTCAGTCATGTCGGATCACACTATTCGTGCGTTGTTCCCAGGACATTGGTGTAACGAGAAAATTGCGTAGTCTCGACCATGCAGTCCAAAAGACCTACTGACAGCCACGGCGATCCCCATTCATCGAACCCAATGTTAGTGTGCATCGTAACACCAAAGAAATGGTACCTGATTTCACTTAGAGTGACTACCGAAGTCAGCTAGCATATTCGACTGATGGTCATACTGCTTTCAGTAAATCGGCCCTGAACACCGTGGGCTGCCAAGTGTACTTGACTTCTCGTACTTCCATAATCAGTGCGCGCCACAGCACCAATTACTACTCTGAGCACGAAGCCATTCGTTGAGTTGAACCACCCGTTTACGCAGTCACTAATATCTGTCTGTTGACTAGTCTAAGTTCCTCACAGATTTTTGACGTTTTCTTCCAAAGAACATGATATTCACTGTTCTCCTTCTGGTGCATGTAATTGCTTTCGGCAAGTTGTTTTTATTTGATGGTTGGTCGCACCCGCTGCCCTCAGAAAATAATGTGTAATCTGTTTTGTATCGAATATTGAACAATATCCTAATTTTGACGATCATCTTGTTATAATTTTTCTTTCAGTTTTCTTCCTAAAAAACGAATTCTGGGTAACTCGCCTCTTTAAAAGTAACGATAACAAATCCAGAGATAGCAGGTTGGTTAAGTGTTCACCACTGCCACTTAGGTTGTTATTTTATGTGGTTTGAAATTAAATTTTCCTAGTGAAAATCGTTACTGCCTTAATGCAAAACAAATCGAACACATAAATCGTTATATAGTTGTCATCAAACACGTCCTGAAACTGGTCATATATTGGCAAGCGGTGCACATGTATTGACGCATTTGTGTGTTGTTTTCAAGGTTCTGTACAAAAATGACCACGTGATTAACAAGGTTAAAAGCGAATAATGTACATAGGTCATCCACATCAGTGAATACTTTTTACACAGAGGTACTGAACAATAAACATTCGGACAGGAATAGTGGTCAATGTCAACGTGTTTTGATGGAAAAATACTGTTGGCGAGCAGTGTAGTGAGATGTACATTGGGGTGAACAACACATCTGCCTGTGATAAACCCGGGGGCGTACGATCTCCTTCAGCGTCTCGTACGAAGTGAAAATTTTACTTCTAATGGCGCTTATTTCGTTTAATGGAGGCAGAGAACACACTGCCTATTGGCTGAGCAGGAGCAAACAACCTGAGAACAGCCTGATTCTCGGTAGTCTAGTGTTACAGAAGCCACAAACTGATGCGTAGCTTGTGGTTTTGGAACAGTAAGTTACGTGGTCAGACCTGGCCGTGACCCTCACCACCTTGCAAGGAGTTACGTACAGGATGTAACCCGTCGTTCGTCTCACTTTCGTCTGTAAGGAGCGGAATGAGATCAGTTCGATCTACTTTTTCCAAGGCGTCTGACATGGTCATCAAAGTTACCGCAGGCTTTTTGCACAATTGGCAGATCACGTTGACAGCGTCATACAGAAGCTGATCATCTTCAACACTTGGCTGACATTTGCGAAGTCGATTTGTTGATGTTGATAGGCTGAACGCTTTTGCCTGTAAAGTGGCTTCCAATAGTCCAAGATAAAGTGGATCCGACTTCGAAAGCTCGTTGGGAGTTATTCCTGTAGGTGGGAAAATGAATGGACCAATTAAACAGATCGAAAGCCACACAAAATTCGATTTGAGAAAACCGAAAACGACACTTCAAAATCGTCTTCCACACAAACGGCAGTGCATCACTGAAGATTTACTGCCATACATCGACGGATCTGTTACTGGTGTACATGAGCTGGAGATACTGCTAGAATTCTCAGAATTGGAAAACAGAACGATAAGGATTCTCAACCAGTCTTTAGTACAACAGCCTGCACCGAAGGCCAACCGATGAATGGAAATACATTGGATCCAACACTTTTTCCGAAATAATGTACCTTCCTTCTTCCAAATCAGAAACAGCAGACTGTGATGTGTCAGACATATTACTTGAACGCCTGCCTGGATAACCTTGTCTGTCTGTATATCACCTCGTTAGAGTCAACTCAATATGTTACGGAGAAACGTAATCTGTCACACAGTGACAAGTTCTGTATTATCCAAGGAAGACTTTCGGGATTAGCTGTAAATTACTTTCGACCTATGTCTTGTTGATCATAACTTAAACAGTTGTTTTCATTTTCGGAACCGCTAAGGTTTCGCAAATTTGGATCACTCTTACGGGACTATTCTTCCTAGTTCTACAAAAATAAACTATGGAAACTGAGTAAACTATCGCGATGATTAATTTCCCAGATGACTTCACAGATTCTGGTTGCAATGATCACGTGATAGACAGTGTCATCCTAGTCGGCAATGGCTATCACAAAGAAAGGAGGTATATCAAAATACGGAAAGAAAACTTATCTGCGCTCCTGAATTATCTTTGACGGAGACACATTAGGGTCACACAAAAACCACCAATCACCACGATACATTTAGATGACACTGAGACACATGAGACTTTCACAACACTGTCAACAACTTTAATACAACCAACGAGTGTGAAACGTCATCAGCATCAAGAATACTTCGAAACGTGGGATTTGAATCCCGAATGATTAATCTTCCGAAATACGTTAAAAATGAGATTTTAGGGATTGGTGATATGCAAGTTTGAAGATTTGGTCCACAGAGAACTCGAGATAAACATCAAACGAGTTATACTGCAAAATAAACATCGAACATGTCCTCGCAAGTTTTTACTGCGCAGATGTCCGTTCGGTTCAAAATTTGAGTTTGCCTTTGCTGAAGTGTCAGAACAGTTATGGTCAGCAATATCTTTCTATTTATCTACTACTTTTTTAAAACTAGTAGTTAAGTATTTTGTATAAATTGAACATCACTCAGTAATTTGCAGGCGTCGTATTCTCAGCATACATTACAGACGATCTTTTAAATGAGCAAAACTCGACTATGGTGCTTTCTGTTCGTAAGGGACTGACTGGAAAATAGAATTGCAACAGCTGCGAATAACTGTGAACTGAATTTAATTCACATAAAACCAAAATCCCCCACTAATCACCTACAAATCATATTCATTTTCGGGTTTATGAGCACACCTCGATGTGCTTTTAGTGCACAACTTTTAATCAAAACACAAAAGAACGGAATGAAATCGATCAATTACAGTGGAATTTCCTGCTTTATTGTTTTACTAAACAACTCTGAACAGCAATCCTCCAACCGTTAACAATAATGCAATGTAGGATTTCTAATGACCAAACGGGAAATAAAACCATGTTCTCACGACTGTACTGCGCAGTTTGGAACGTGTGGATTTTGACCTTACGGATACAACACAATTCTTCGGTATGAACCAGCCATTACTGTCTGAGCTGTAAAGGGTTAGAACTAAGGGCACTATGCCAATCTGTTTACTGATCCATGACATTCGTCCAGTTGGCTCAGTTTATCCTCATGCCATTGGTTCGTCAGATCAAGGCTAGTCAGGGATAGGTATTTATAGTTGACTTCAAGATATAAAAACTGTACTGTCAACAAAATAATCTGGTTTGGCCGGACCTTTTCCGAAAGGATCATAAGACTCGTGTTTCCCTAGTTTTCGTAATCATCAGAAATACATACATTGTAAGTAATGGTTAAAACATTGTTCGTTGAGTTTGATAACGTCAAAGTTTTCAATTTGACTAGGAAAGACTGCTCAAGAGGTCATCGATTCGATGGTTATTTTGTTTCATTGTGGCAGGACCGGACAATCTGCGTATTTCTCACGAACGATTGTAACTGATCACAAATATGTGATAGACAGGTCACGCTCAATATGAGTCTTCAATATGTAGGCCTATTTCCGGATGAGAAAATCCACTGGTGATGAGCTATACTGAGCAAGTGAAGCTGTAGCCTAGTGTTATTTTCCAAGGTGGCTGTTCAAAACAGTTAGTATGAATACGGAAGCTCTGAGTTAGTGTGAAGTTGTGACAAACGTATCGTTGTCCTACCACCAGTTCCCATTAGTAGTAAATAAAATGTCGACGTTACATAACTCATAGATAGAGTGCAATTATACATATTCTACAACTATGAGAAAAAGAAGCCCAATCTTATATGAAATTAAAGCGTCATTTTGCATTCTTTGAAAGTGAATAATCCAACCACAAATACAGGAGAGAGACAAATCTTTGCTTGTGCGTTCCTGTCTCTGTGCCGGTCGATTAAAAATTGTGTTCGACGGTTTATAGGTATAAAGAAAAAGTGAATGGAACTCGAATAGCAGGTAAATTCAGTGAAACTGCTGACTGCAATCATTTCAGCAACGAACACTGAAATAACATTCAGTCAGACATACGCAGTTAATGACCTGTGAGACTGAACCAGTATATACGTCTATGCGTTGAGTATAAGTATCTACATATTGGTCAAGGTTTCTAACAAATGTTTCACAGTGCACCAAAGCGTTACATCCAAACAGAATATGGAACATGCATAACCGCGGAACATACCCATTACAGTGGCCAATTTGTGATATCCTTTCCGAGCCAGTTGAAAACAGAGTGTACCGAGCACATTCACAGGTACGGTGTTTAACATTCTCTCCATGTTTTCTACAGAAATATAAAAAAAGAACGGGTTGATAAATGAGTGCTGATCTGCTATTTTGAATATGCGAGGCTAATTGTACAAGTATCAATGGTATCACCGATGTATGATTTGCCACAGACGGCGTTATAGACCTCGATTGGCTAATTGACAGTCGTTTTCATGTTCAGTGCTTGAATGATAATCTTACACACGGCCTGCTTTACTGGATCAAAAAGGTTGATTCTGAAAGCATTATATTTATTTTATTAGTTTCTGATTGCAATTTAATGAACATTCCGATTGTCGCCTCCAAGCAGTTAGATGCAATGAATCTTACACGTCTGGAATTGTCGCGTCAATGTCTAGACGTATTGACGTTTACAGTTTTAACTGGCAGCTAAGTTATGATACCAAGTCTGGAGCGAACACCACCATATATGATCCACCTAACAATAAAGCTTTACATATTTGGATTAAATCGACATTCTGAATCCTCGCTGGTGATTTCCGGTTGAGAGTGATGTTCGAAAAAAACTGATGGCAGAAGTTTTGAAAGTCGTAATGTGATCACGATGTCTAGCGCAATCCACATGTACCAGAATTGAAAAGAGTTGTGTCCTCCGATATGTGTTGTAGATCTGATGCACAGATACCATCACAAAAATGTTTAGAGAGATCCTACGAAATGCTTGTTTTAATACCGAGGAATGTGTAAAATTTCCATCGCATTACTACTTCTAACTACCTTGTAGACACTTGCATTTTCTCCGTTTCGAGAGACTAAAATAAGAGCAGACCAGTTTTCCTTACGATCACATTTAGACTCGTTTTTGTTGGGCCGGATAAGTGTTTCCTGTGGGGTCTCGACATTTGACTGGAAAGTTCTTATTCGTGGAATCCGATGAAGATATGTTGCAGCTTAGTGGTGTAATATGGACTGTCCATGTTAGCTTCCGTCGACTCGACAGGTCTCTTTTGGTTGGTTGAGAAGCGCAAATTCTGTGATTGAGAACGTTACTGAAAATGATACTGAGTTCTAATCACTAGCGCTCGTATGAGGAATTTAAACATTATGAATATTTAACAGTTTACTCAAATACGTGTAACTGATACCAGTGTCGCAATAAATACAGCGTGAAAACGCCTTGTGAATATGAAAATAATTAGAAATGGAGGTAATTAATGGATGAGTGAGTCACAGCACCAACGACACTGAAGAAAATTTTCACCTATATCCGACAAATTCCAGTGAACCGGGAACAACCTTAGTAGAGCAGGTTTTCACAAGTAAATTTGCATTCCCCCAGCCTAAGTTATATATTGAACACCAGCCTGTCGTACCCAGTCTAACTCATTATAAGCAAACCGAGCAGGTAGTCATAGGCGACGTAAAGCGTCTTCAAAACAACAAGGCCAACAAAACTGGCATACTTAATCACAAGCAGAGTTTGTCTTTCCCGAGAACACGCCGCCAATTATGCTATAATGATCCCATCACAAACGGCTAATGTTTCGTTGACACGAGCGGTTGGATTTCATACTTTGTCTATCCCAGCCTGTCTCCACTCTGTCATTTTCATACTGTGTGGCATAACGTCTAGTCACATCGTCTGCATGTTAAATAGGTTACAACTTCAAACAAGTAACGTCCGAGGTGTACCGAGTCATGGAAAGTGACCAAGATCGCACCTGATCCACTTTAGATAATATCAGATATATCAGTTGATATACGTCTAAATTTGGTGTTCTCAAACTGGTCACCAATTTAAAAGTCCCAGTCATTCGGTTTCTACCAGAATATTGCGGATATTGTGACTGAAGTAATCTGATGTAACGATGGTTTGAATGCCCGGCTGAAAATTGAATACCATATTTTCGGTGATGGATACAAAATCAGATCAATAGTTTACATGGTTCGACAAGACTTACATCCGGTAAATTAGGTGGTCGCTAGCAAAGTATTAAACTGCTTTAGATTCAAGAAAGAATAATCCTAGTTCAGAGATCAAAATAACAATACGCTAGTTGCGTGTAGCATCGACAAAGACGTGAGCTATTCTGTTACCCTCATGTGATAGTCACCCTTGCGTTGATCCGAGGGACTATAGTCTCTAGGATTCAGTCCTATCGGATACAAGTGTATCAGAGAGACCAATAAGGAATAACACACGGGGCTGTTTGCCGAATAACCGACTGGATAAAAAGACTTATATGATGCAGCATACAGTAGAATTCGTTTGTGAAATTGTGGTTATGTTGCCTTCCTCTTACAGAAGAAGAAAGTTAGGAAACAGACGTTCTGACCACTCAATGGTTGACTTTGGCTGCCACCCTATTATCCAACGTTTAACATTGATCGAAAACGTGATGTTGCTTTGAGTGCATCTACTGCGTACAGTAGTGGTCAAAAGCCAACAGCGACGTATTGTCAACAGCGCCCTCGGACTACTCAAGTTTCTCAATCATCACGATTGTTTATTGTGAGGCTTAATCCAGTTAGCATGTACCGATTTTTACTGGATTCTATACACATAAACGAGAGGGTTGAATGTAGCTCAAGTCAAAAATTGATGGCTCTCGTCGTTACGACTTCTTGCCGTAGAAAAGTGGCAGAAGCGAGTTTCTTCCGAAGCAAATTTTTATGGCGATTGTCTGTACTTGGTGCAACAACTTACATTCAATATCGCCGCGCAGGTACAAGGCATTGAACAGCTAAAACGAAATACATTTATGCAACAAAGCGAAATTGCTTTGTAATTGGCTAGTAGTCAACCAGAAAGAAATCACACCAAGCCAAGAAGCTGGAGTGGTTGCTGGGTCGAACGGGGTAATAAAATTTTTTTAGTCAAGGAAAATATTTCCTACAGATCTTACGGCAATTTTAATGTTAGAAAACTAACATACCGGGATTTGTGGAATATGTATACATATACAACACATCATAAAAACTGTCGTACGGAATTCCGTGTCCCAAATAAGACAACCGGTACTGGGATATGATTGGTTTAAGCTGACTCAAGGTCACAACGCTAGCATGTTCGTGAGAACACAGGTCATAAACTAAACATTCGGGGAAAATGTATCTTCCCGGAGACGCTGTATGTACGGAATTCGTTCAATTACTATATACATATAGAGGGTCAATAACCACAAACCATCTGCATTGAAACCGAAGACAGGAGAATATGACTAAAACGATCGTCTCGGCACTCATCTGGTTGCTTTTTCAATGATCCCAAAGTGGTTTTCAAATGTTATAATAAGTCGTTCATTAATCCGTGTGTACCTCTTTAAAAGTTTGTTAAATATACACACGACATGCGGATGTGACCATGTGAGAGTACAATCAGTCGTGTGACATCAAATTAGTTCATTGGAAGCACGCCCAAATGAGACACAATCTAACGATACGTGACTTAAGTACAGTCAAGATTTAGGCAACAGGTAGGAAAATTCTGAAGTTAGAACGTTTTGCATAGTGTCAAAATAACAAACGTATGTAAAACAGACTCTGAATTTGGAGATTTGGCTGTGAACACATGCAAACTTACAGATCCTGAATAAACTGTATTCTTCTATTATACGTGTATCCTATATCGTTCTGTAGCCCACAAGGAAGCTCCATCAGACCAGATGACAAATTACAAACTTGAGGGTATTCTCTACTCGTGAGTAAGTGAGTGAATCTGGAGGTCAACTTCACAACGACATCACAGTGCTCGAGTTACTGACTGAGTCAGTCAATCAAGCCAGCCAGATAGGTTTACAAAAGAGTCAGTCGTTCTTGGAGATGAGAGAAAAATTG
>LOND01001181.1:0-11167 GCA_014220965.1 Paragonimus kellicotti | reverse complement strand
AACCATAGGTGATGTGATAACCGTCTGTGTATCAACGTACCACCAGTGGAGGTTGAGAAGGTTCCATAAAGAGAAGTACTGGCCCATTAAATGAAAATAAGATGTAAGTTTTTTGCACAAGATAGTAACATCCGGCCTGTTTAATACACTAGGCATCAAATGGGACACAAGTCTTCATTTTCAGTCGATTTAGACAGATGCAATACAACCATATTCCCACATTGTATGGTATACATTTCCCAAACACCGCGTACGGATCAACATTACCACGGTAACCGCATTTCAACGAAGACGAACAGCCCGGATAAGATGCAACTTTGTGTAGGGTCCAACGGTGGCGTGTATACATGCGCAAAAGCCGTTTACATCCGGCACGTAGACCAATATACAATGCCGGATAATGCGTGAGCTTGACTCACCACACTGTTGATTTAAAATCTCTAAACGTACAAACTATGCATGGTCGGCAAACTGGTCCGACCGTAAACTTCAAAGAGGAACCGACAATCGCTTTGAAGCGGTGCATACAGGTGCGTGCGTACATGCATCGAAGTGCATTTGTTCAGTAATTCGTTTGTAGCTAACAGCCGAACCAAGCAGTGTGTGTGTGTGTGCGCGCGCGCGCATACGTGAGTGTCTATTTCACAGAGAAACATAAATCTTTCCGGTTAAAACCCACGGTGCGGGGCCAGCGCTTGCTGCATTAGTTAGTCCTCGGGCAACCGAATGCCTTTACAAAGCGCGGCAACTATGAAGTGCCCGTTACGCGAAAAGGACAGTCTCACGTACGCAGACAAGCACATAAATCTATTTGGAATGAATGCGTGTGTGTGTGTGTGTGTCACGGCGTCCGCTGATCCTCTGAAGGTTTAAGACTTGATCGCCGGAAGGCGACCGGTTCGCTTCTGGCACTCCCACATGTGTACGAGCATGCGACATACATCATCACCACCAATGGACGCTACCTGCATAATGCTATATATGAGCCGACGGACAACACCGCTGCGTCTGGCATACAAGCCCCAATGACAAATATATGCACATACGCATGCACACATAAACGCTACTTGGGATGCGTTATAATTTGGTGAGGCTTAGGCCACACTATGATTTATTTGTTACCTTGCCATTGGCGCATAATCCTCCACGCAATTATGTGTGCTTTTTCGGATGGTGAACATTACGTGTGTACGCCGACATATACCACTTCTAGCGTTGGAGATACAAAATAGGCGGAGCACGTACACTTGTGTGCAAGCGCCAGTGTATACGAAACTACCAGAAATCACAGTGAAAAGATGCGGTTGCCTGCCTCCGGCTAGGAAGCAACGTAAAATGAGGTTAACACAAAATCTACGGATGAATGTTTCGATGCGTGTATGTCTAGCTGTTCGAAGGTGTTGGTTCTGTTAGGCATATGAACCACAGGAAAGGAGAAGAAAAGTGTACTGAAAATTGGACGGGCGTGTGCGTTTTACGGACACAGTTGTGCGAGTGTGCACGCATCTTAGCTAAACGCCCATTAATATAATGAAACAAACGATTATCCTATTCGAAAAATGTGAGTGGTTGTACCTTAGTGGTGCCCCAAGCATAGCGTGCAGAAGCAAGTTGGCGGCAGGATTGATTGGGGACCTTACAAGTTGGCGTCATCAAACGTACAATGTGATTTTACAAGATAAAACTGTCCTGATCAACTTAATGATTGTAATTTCTACCAGAACAAAGGATAAGCCTTCAATAATGACCTAAATCATTATGCACGGAATAATCCCCCCACTCCAAAAACAGACCAGTTAATTCGAAAGTGTGTAAGCAACACTGGCGGTGAAAACCGACAGAATTCGCATCCCACTGACGTGAGTACGTGCCTGATGGGTAAAACTCACTTCTGATTGGTCACATCATCATTACGCTTTCTATGTCACAGTTCTACCCGAACGTGCATCGATTTTTTTTTACCTATACTGTTAATTGCCTGTAACCCAGGCTAACGTTATGCGTTTACTGAAACACCGGAGATTTGGATAAGACGACGAAAATGTCAACCAACGACCGAACTTCCATGTATCTGATTCTCATGCATTCCCCCAAATTGACCGCTAGGTTACAATCAATAGTTCTAACATACACCATCATTCAACTCGTTTACTAATCACTTGCGACCAAGACAAATTTAACAGTCTAATTCATTCTGGCATCTAGTTAAATCAGCGGTAAACTGTAAAATTGTGTAAGTTGATTTCAGGTTACCACAAGTTGACCGATCAGGATAACAAACAAAGGAAAACAAACAAATAAACTCGTTCTCATTTTGTTGATCATGGTCAGACGTTGACGAACACACTTTGCTTTCGGTTTATTCAACCGTGTGATGGCTGAGAAATAGACCGACATACGCGAAATACAGGCCTATGTGCACATGTTTATGCCTTGTTCCCTGTCACTGGTATCGGCTTACATACACGTCACATCCCCTATCAGCGTAATCAATTGAGCTCGAGGAAGTGAAGCTAAGTAGTTCACCCCCCTGGACACAAGTGTACTGACAATCAAGGCATTTAGGAATAAGTGGTGCGACACAAGCAAAACCTAACGTTTAATTACATAATGGGTGTTTTACACAGCATTTGTTTTCCGTACTCCTATCAGCGATTTTATGGTCAAATAGTTAGCTGTAGTTCATTTCAATGTGATCCCTTCCATATCCACGGTGGCTGATGACCGGTCATTCACAAGCAGCTCTCGATGGTGATTTGCATGATTAATCAACAGGTATCACTCGATTACATCTGCTCGATAGTTTTACTCACAATCCGAGGGTTGGTTATCACTACACTGAGATTGATTACGGAGAGTTGCTAACGGTGACCGCGTGAGTTGTTATGCAGATGGTTTCGCATATCATATCAATGATAAAATTTATTGTCGTCATCGACATCACCACGGTCACCACCGGCACCAACACTCTCACTAACTTGACCATTACCGTGGTCACGATAATCAGTATCCACACCACTATTGAGGAAAATGTCATGAACGGTACTTTCATCTCCAAAACTATCCTAATCATAATGAATGCCGTCGGATATCATCCGGAATCACATCATCGACGCCATACAAATGCCGTCCCCACAGCGACTATTATCTAAAAGCCATCAGCGCCACAATCGTGAACCTCTCTAGCACGATGGTGTCGACTGCTGTCTGCATCCAAAGCCTCACTGCAATGATAAGTTCTGTCACCGTATTTACCGCACAAACATTTCAACCACCAGAACTGTAGCACTCACTCACCACCACCACCATCGCAACAGTAATAATAATAATGTTAGTATAGTAACTAATGCCTAATCCCAACTGCATGTTTTATCCTTCGCCAATTCAGAGAGGGTCACGATCTCACAGTTCCCATTGCCTACATCGGCAGTCCAAAACGGCAAGCCTATTGCATCGTTATTTGGAGTCCGCCACATTCCATTCACACCTAAAAACAGCGGTGTTTGAAAATCTAGTACGTCGAGTTGTAAACATCGCTGATGGATAAAAAAAAAACAAACAAACCATACTACTACTACCATGAGTAGTTGCGAAGGGGTAGACTTACATATTGTTAAAAAGATGAACATCGGTCAGAGCTCACGCACCAAAGAAAGCACTGGCCAAAGTCACAAGCAGGCTATAGCCGAACAACGAACAGACTTCGCAGCTCCCCGAAATCTCACAGTTTGGAAAATGTAGGGAGAATTAGGAAAACCACGAAAAGTGGCCAGCGAAACAGCACTACCCAGTTGTTATAAAACTTCGACTATACTGTGGCTTTAGGAATCAAAGTCGTTCTCACGGTTCATAAAACATTATTTATATATCCAAAAGTTCGTGTGACGTTACAGTTAGCATTGAACCCACTTTACGGCCGTAGGGACGCTGCACACTGCACGGAATGGACGAGACATCTTGCAATGCGACATGCGTCTGTCCGGTTAGTGGCGTTACAGTGGGTTCCGCGGTGAACTGAAACTCGTGTTATTTTATTCTGTAACGTCGGACGTTCGAAAACCAACAAGCGCGTTTGGGTTGAATTGGAAATTTAGGAAGGAAAACCAGAAAAGTTTGAACAGCAGGTTAGTGCGAATATTGGACGAAGCAGTGATACAATAACAGAATTCGTTTACCATTCAATCATATTTCAAGTTGGAGCCGTTGACAAAACAAACAAGGAGAATCGGAGAATGGTAACTGCAAGCCAATGAAATTTCCTTTTAACTCTATTCACATGCGATTTGGGAATGTTTGTAAATTCATCATGCATTAAATTAAACGTCACAATTAACATTTCACTGAATGTCTAAACGGTTACATAATGATACAAAATTGAAAATACGGCTCTCTATACTCTTTTGACCATGTTAAGAATGATCAGTGGTGAGATCGTTTCTTATCTTGTTGCCACTACATGGACAGCCGAATGGACTCACACGTTTGTGCTTATATGACCGGCACATATCGCGAATCATTAGCCATCATATATGTATAGCAACTGTTCCGCCGGGGTTGCCTACCGACCCTAATCTACGTCTCGTCGAGACATTTGTATGCTAAGAGTTGTGAGTCGAGTGTTTTCTTGCGAGCCAGAGTATCAGCCTTGACTTCGGTGTTACTGTAGTTTCCCCTGGGAAAGTTCATTTTGAGCGTATTTCTCATGTAGTCATTAATGGCGCTACGAAAAAGGTTCATTTGGTGATTCTGGAAACTGTTCGCATATACCACTGTTACTGAAGAAACGTGTTAATAAATTGGCACTGACACTCAGACAATATCAGCTACTTCGAAACTTCAGTCGCTTTCCCTCCTTCTTCTCTCCCCTATTGTTTGTCTTTCCCCTCCTCCTCCTCCTCTTCCTTCCGCTCCTCTTCTTTGTGACCATCGCTGCTTTGAAAGAGATCAGTGTAACATGCCATTGAAAGTGAACAACAAGCAGGCTAGATATTGTCATGTAGCAACCAAAAATGAGCCAGCAGACAACGAAAAGTTACAGTCAAGTAGTGCAGTAGACTTAATAATTTAGAATTGTTGTTTTTAGTCCAGATAAAGTCCGGATATTTTCTTGTCGTGACTCTCCCAAATTGAGAAGCCAATCGTCTAGTTCATAATTCCTCTGCCAAAGAAGTCAGCTATCACATCCAGTGTTTCGTGATCGATCCAGAACCAACTTAAACTCTTTTGCTTTAATCTGAACAGCTTGACAATGACTAACACAAGAGAGGTCAACAGCACCATGTAGTGTACATCAGTGATTGGCAGCTGAAAGTGTTAGGGCGTTCATTTTTTCCCGTCCAAAACCGCCTCCGTCCTCGAGAAAGAAAAAAACGATGGACTCAACCCTACTTAGCGGAACTGTTCAGGGTGGTCGAGAGGTGACTTTGGTTAGTTTTTTTTTACCCGTCCGACTTTTATTCCGCTATGCGCATTAGTGACCCTAACTATTTTTTTCGGTAACGGTTCTATTTGATGTTTCGGGAGTGTTTTTTGGTCACTACATCCCCTATAAATACTTTGTTCTTTTTCGCCATGTGACACGTACTCGGGACGGAACAAAGCTTGCTATTTGCACGCGTCTTTTGGCTTGTCTTGGGAGCAGATCACGGGACAGTTGCGATAATTTTTCGGGATCGAGATTTCCGTGTTAATTAATATCAGAAGGAGGGTTACAACATATTTTGGCGACGGAAGAACTCACGATGTCAATAACGTTCGAGCAGATGCAAACCCTCCTCCAACAGCAGCAGAAACAATTCGAGCAAGCGCAGTTAAAACTGATTGAAACACTGACGCAAAAGCTGAGTTTCCAGCAACCAACAGCGGGATCCAACGAATCTTTCAAACCTACAGCAGAATCGCTAATCAATTCAATCAGTGAGTTTCACTTTGATCCGGTAACTGGCACCACGTTCGATTCTTGGTTCAAAAAGTATGAGGATGTTTTCAAGGTGGAACTGTCAGATGCTGACGATGCTCGGAAGGTGAGGTTGCTGCTCCGTAAACTGGGTACCTCAGAACACGAACGGTACATCAACTTTATCTTGCCGAAGAACCCAAGGGATTGCAGCTTTGACGAAACCACCCAGACGCTGTCCCAAATCTTTGGCGACCAGTCATCTCTGTTTAATATACGCTACCAGTGTCTGAAGCTCGTGAGATCAGTGGACAACTTCAGTTGCTATCATGTAGATCGATTTGAAAAGGCGTGGTGGAGGTGTTGTTACTTACACCAACCAATCACTGTGCGTGCCCGTGGTTGCAAGTCTCGGTCTTCATAGTGTTGAGACCTGCCCTTCAGATTCCACGCATTCTAGCGGTGTAATCTTATTCCAAAGCGAAGCTGCATGTTACGCAACAACCGTACTGTTTGTCAAATCTCTAAAATGCATATCTATTTGAAGTAACAGTCTCCGTAGACAATTCATCAACTCTTGTTTCTCATCGTTTCATAATGTGTGAAAATGTTCCCGAAAAAATTCTACCTAACATAACTCATCTCCAGCTATTTGGATCTCTATAAGTATAGTTATATATCTTCCACTAGATTCCCGTGAAACTACTATTATTTACCTGTTACTCCTCATTTACTCGGCTCGTACACAAACTCAGTCATTTTACCAGCGAATTAAACTTGAAAGTGATTTAAAGGATTTTTTTCAATTTGTGATGCTTGTGACCGGTCGATACATTTTCCATGAGTTTCAAGGTTATTCCATCTATTATTTTATGATCCAGGTACATCCAGTTAATTACTGTCCATTTGCTGAGAACAGGAGTGTGTGACAAGTCGATAATTCACCTCTCAGACGGCATGAAGTTTAGTATTGACTGTGCCATCAAATGCAACACGATTGTTCCTAGTCTTGTCTCAAGTGACTTTCGCGAAGATGTCATATCCAGCTCAGGAGATCAGAAAGAAACCCCCATTCTCATCATACCCCAGTGGGGGATGGTAGCCTCAAAATAAACTACAACACACCAACTTAGCTCTTCTTACTCGATGAAACTTCTCAAGTAGATTTATTTGTTGTGCATAATATAGACAGTTAATCTGCTTGCTGAGATTGTTTTTACACTAACGCAGACTCACTCTTTACTAAGTTGGACAAGCTTCGTGATCTCTCTTTCTACAGACGTGATATAAAGAGGAAGTGCAGGATGGCGAATTGTCTGCTCCTGGCATGACAATGTTTCACAGTGATGGGAAAATCGATAAAGGAGGTGGCATAGCTCTTCACTTAAGATTACAACTGAAAACCTCAAGTAGTCGCGAAAGGATTCTACTGTATCTTCTGGAATCAGTCTGGCTACTGGTTAACGTCAATCAAAACTTTACTTGTTTGTTTGGTATGATTCACGGATTACCTTCTCCGCATAGGGATGTCAACAGTGCCTTGCTAAACGTCCTGCGGAAAATATGATCGTTATGTTATGCTGAAACTTTGATAATGGGAGATCCTATCCATCCGGAGCCAGGCTTCAGGAACCATTTAGTCAATAGTGAAACGTCTTCCTCTTCTGGAGATTGCTTTGAGGCAATACTGGGAGCCGAACTATTCCAACGTGTCCAAGACCGTACGAGATGGCGGGTGAGCTAAGCGCCATCTTGTCTTGATTACATTCTCATCAACGAGGTTGATGTGATAAGCAATCTAAACATCATGATGAACGTTTACGGATTCACTCGCTGAAACTGAGTAATGGAACAAGCAGCTTACTCGGCAGACATAATTACTGAACAGTTAGGATCTGTTGTATCTGTTTGCATTGCCCAAATCTGTAGTCACGGTTGATTCGGTTGAGGGTTTAAACTATTACTTGATCGACACATACGTGAGAGACAGCCTGCACTACACGTTTAGTAACCGTCATCCTAGCCCAGTCTCACAGGTCGTTAACAGCGCACGTCCGACCGAATGTTGTTTCAGTGTGTTCCAGTGTTCGTTACTGATGTGAGAGCAGCCGGCAGCTTCATTGAACCTATCTTTTATTTAGTTCCATTCACTTTTCTCTCGCACCTGTAAAACGTTTAAAACAATTTCTTACTGACTAACACGGAGACAAAAACACAGAAACAAACACTTCTTCCGTCCAGTAACACTCATGGGGCAGATTTGACCTGATTTGACATTCATTGCAGGAGTTTACCTCGGGTAACTCAGATCCTGCGAGTGAGCTGCTTTCATTTCAAGGTGTTGTTCGGCTTGATCATGATCACAATTTGCCAACATGTTCCGCTGCACATAACCTCCTAGTTAACTTCTGATTGCGGTGACGTCTGTGCCAACAGAAGAGACTGGTGCTTACTATGGTAAGCTTAGTAGACGATAACAACAGATTGTGAAAACAGAAACCCGAACTCAGCCATTTCAAGATACATCATGAAAACAGGTCACATCGTTAACCCGGTCAACCTTGTTGACGTTTTACCGTGTACTCGAAACCTATGGTAACTCGCAGTTTCTGAGTAAGTGCTGATCAATAAACAACTTCCGACCCTATCTGTACATAAACTGACAACGCCGTCAGTCTGTCTACCTTAAAACTGATAACAACCGCTCATCTAGTGTAAAGTCCAAAGAGTGGACTTTGTTTTGCTACCCGCACCACATACGAAATTTAACATTCACGTTACGACCCGGACTGATGAAATAACGATGTTAAACGTTGGAAAATGTATTTTTTCGCTTATCTCGCCCGTATACCAACCTCTCTTCGCAACGCCAATCTAAATTTTACTTCATCTCAACTGAAGTTTAGTTACGATCGAGAATTTGCTAATTTCATATATCCGGGATGCTTGTTGTACCGAAATAGACTTTTTAAAATTCATTTTAAATTGGACTTTCGTGTGGCTAATTGGCCAGTTTTCTCGGAAGACCATTCGCGGGTTAGAGTGCACGTATTGCAGAGGGAACGAAGACACCTCTTTGATGTAAAAATGTAGGTGCTCTGGAATTCCGCTGTTCTGAATCTCTTCGTAGACAGGCATTTGTGGTGGATTTGGCAGGGCACTTAAACGATCACAAGAACAAACTCATCTGACACACGAAATGGATGGATGTTCTATCGTCGCTCTCGGGACATAGCTAAGATTATGTAGACGCCAGCCTTTTTGAACTTAAACTGCATCTACTTTCTTGCACCACAAAACATCGAACCAACAGACGCCGATGCCAATGCTACCTGAGTTGAGAACCAATCTTTCTTTCTGTTACAGTAAAGCTCGCTTACACGTCAGTGACTTCAGGTCGATTGGCACTTCCTGAGGATGGCTTGCTATTGCAAAATTCTAGAAAACATCTTTTCTGGAGTGCGGCAATTACGCAAATCTAGTAGTACATGTGAAAAGATGACATCGATTTTGAGAGCAATTGTAGGTTCGACCAACTCATCGCAAATTGAAATGCATAAAGCTGACTGATACCCATTGAGACGACGTTCTGTACCAGTCCGGACCAGTATAAGCATTACCATTAGGAAACATTCAAAAAAGAGATAACACCGAGAATCACGCCAGGATTATTCCTGCCTGACCACACGATTCGAATATTACTTCAATTTAAACAACATTATGAACATCTTATTATGTTTTATAATTACCATCCTCATTTATTTGTCATTCACATTTGACTGCCGTTTTATGGACAACAGATATTAGGAAATGTGAGAAAAACCGTCAGTAACTTACCGAACGATAAAAGCCCAGATAGGGAACAATTAGTATTGAATTTCGGGCAGCATACAGTGTCCGTATTTACCAAGCATTCACGGACGAGTATTTGATCATCCGAGCAGGTTTGACATGGGATACATTTGACTGCATCGCCTATCAGAGCCGACCAGAAACCGCTCGGACAGGCTTGACACTGTCTATCAGCATTCCATTCACAAGGTCTATTGTGAATAAACAGTAGAGAAGATTGGAATACCCTCACTGAAACCGAACAAGTTATGTCTATCAACGCTTCCTAAGTCAACACACTTACAGAGGATTTGTCAAGATGTGCTACGTAAAAGACTACAAAGACTGTGATGCATTTTAGAGGAGGCCCATTCAGAAAAATCTACGCTTCGTCTGGACTCGAATCAGTGACGAACGACAGCATGCTAAAACGCGATTAGCGTTCTACCAGCTGAGCTACGAAGCCACGCCAGAAGCTCAGAAAGTTCACATTCGGACCGGTTACGCACCCAACCCACTGTGTCATATGGAATCCACCAGATGATCCAGTAGGATTGACTGATTAGACAGTAATTTTCCAACAGTCCACGCTAGAATCCATCAACTCCACTTTTGAGTATTTGAATAGTTTAACTGATGTATGATACACGATTACAAATATAATATGACATCTCGACTGAATCCTAAAATCCAGGTAATTGTTTTGAACTAAATAAAACCGCCCAATGCAGATTCAGGTGGGCGTAAGCACTCTCAACTTCCTCTGATTTGAAAAATTTCCCATGAATCCTATGAGCCGTCAAGTCGTACTGTCTCGTTTATGTCGTTTTGAGGAACCACGATGGTTATGGTTGATCTGTGACCACTGGTGTCAGGTGGGTGCATAGGTTAGTGTTACGCAGTGGGATTTCAATCACTTCAGAAGTGGTAAACGTGCCATAGCAGACTGCCTTAGGTTGGTTACCAGGAATTCTGTAGGCAACTTGGCATACTTTAGTGGGATTGGCGTGATTGTTGGTGTCGGCGAGATTTGGGGGGACCGCGATCTTGATTGATTCTCTGTGGTCACTTGGGATCCTGGTGGAGTGTTTTCCCTTTCTGAAAGTTTCCATTGGCACACCCTACATATTCTGACTATCAACACAGACAAGGAAAGGAACACACGAACAAGGAACACGTTCATTCCTTACAGCTTCGGAGGTCACAAATCAATCTTGACCGTTTAAGTTACACTCAAGTATTTCATCTTATCAAGGTGATGTGTTGACCAATCAGTATCTGGTCTAGGTCCAACCAGTCACATGAATTCTAGCATTCACTTTTGACACTACACATTAAGGGACAGTTCACCGATGAGTCTGATGATCTGCTTTGGTGAATCCCCTGGCTACGTTGGACTAAGAAGGAGGTATCGAAAAAATACGGTTATACGCATGCTAC
>LOND01001180.1:62375-83158 GCA_014220965.1 Paragonimus kellicotti | reverse complement strand
AATGCTGGTTAGTTTCATGATATGTTGGACTGAATTAAACCTGTGGTCACTCGGGATATAAAAAATGACTCTCCTGTTGTAAGGTTTAAGCGTGAAAAAAATACTGATAATACGAAACAAGAGGAGTGTCAGTAAGCCAGTTGATATTAACGTGTTTTGTATACATTGGGGGAAAACGATAAAGTAGTGTTGACTAAGAGACCAGAGGAAGCTTTAAAATGCAATACACCAGTGAATTTGAGGAAGAAAAAAGCTGTAAATCACCGTTGCTCAAGTTTTGGAAAGAAGAACGAATATCTTACACAAACATGTGACTAATGCATCACGAGAATGAAAAATATATAAGTGAATTTACATACCAACGTAACCCTCACTCGTCGCTTATTCGTTACGGTCCGTTACAAATGTGCCGACGACGTACCGATATGAGACGACCAGCATATTTGCGGTAGCACTCGTCTCACCGTCACACAATCGCCTCATCACTACTTTTAACGCCTATAGATTCTTTGCGTGAAGGTGCTTAATTTCACAGGGGCACAGCTGTCAAACAGTGAACTTTTGGGAGCCCCGCGGACCGCGCCAGTTCACGCCATTCGATTCAGGACTAGACTCTATCCTTACCTAAGATTTATACTGCGAAAGACACTTTAATAATATCTCGGTACCGTGGACTCTGACGTTCAAGCTTTTGCTTATGTAACTGAAAACAACGGTTTCGGGGTCCACTCTGTAGTAACCAGACTTACGGATTCTAGCCAAGCGAAGCTGATTACCAGTCAATACGGATCGAATGCTCCCATGTTTGCACGGCAAAATACGTCGACGTCTACACTTTGGACAATAATCGGAGGCTCAGGATGTACCTAAGACATTGTAACTGAAAGCGGCTCGGTGCCACACTTTTATTTTACGTGAAGTTCAGAACTTATTGCTGAAGAGCTGGGCGGGCAGCACCATGGAGCCGTATACCAGTGACGCGGCTTCCATCTCCAGACGTTTTTTTAAGGCGTCTGAAACAACATTAATCCTTGGCTACGCGAGTTCGCGACTTGCTGGTTACGCACAAATCTTCTGACAGACTGCCATCCAGATAGCGTAAATTTGAACAGTTATCCACTATATCCCCACTGTTTCGGACTTCTTCTAAAGGCGTAGGGCTTTGTCCAGAAAGAGCTGTTGTTGATGTCCAGTCCAAGTTTGGTTGGTTAGTTTGAGAAATCCATGGTCGTTCACCGCAATTCTTCAGCACACCATCATCAGCAGGCAATCATATGCAGACGTCTTACTTACGTAACAAGCAGGAAACACGGAAACGTCAGATACCTAACAGACTACCATCCATGAAGCATTCTATCAAAACACCACCCTCCGAGTTTTGAAGAGCTATTGTTAGTATTATAGTCAAACTCTGATTCACGCCAGTGGCAAGTGTAGAATTTATCCGAAGTCGATCTACATGGCTGTACATCTGTCCCTACAACCATCTTTTTTTTATTCTAACTGTCTTGTCTGAATAGCAGAACTCGTTCAACACTGCTCATAGTGTCCCACGGCTCACAGAATCAAACCTCTTTATGAGGTCTGCGAAACCGGCGTCACTGGCTGGACCTGAAGAGTAGCAGTCAATACATCATTCACAGTGCAGCTCTCCGAAAATTCACACTACTTCACGAGAATGTAGGTTTCTAAATTTCGATTAGGCACAGTGCACGCCAGAACTTTTCCGAGCTTTGCCCAGACACCCATCTGTACTATGGCTGCTCTCACTACTTTTAGGCAAAATTACAGCGAAAAAGTTTTTACATTCTTTCGCAATCTTTTTCCTTTCCCTTTAGCGATGAATCAACTGAAGTGGAACACGTTACACCACTGTATCGCCATGTTTCACATACTATTTGTGCAGCCCATCATCATTGCCGGCCTTTCCAATAGACCTCTATAATTCTTCTAAGTGCTAGATGAGAGCAGTGACATTTTGTCATTCTGCTCCGGTAGGTTATTCCCGGTTATTAGTAAGTGGCAGCAGATTACTGAAGTGGGCTGTCAGAGTGTTTGCACTAGATTGTCACATCTCTTTCGGCCATGTACTCGAAACGTTAGATCTCCTGACCAGATTGGACGAACGAACCAAAATCATCTTAGAAGAATCACTTAACGTTTTGTGTTATCAATGGTCGACATAACCCTCGGTCTATTGACTCTGCTATTTCCATTAATTGTCTCCGATTTCGAGAATGCGCTCAGTGAGTTGGTGGAAAAGCACTAAGCTGTGTGATTCTGCGATCCTCAGGGGCTTGTTGCCCATTGAAAAGAATGGTCTATGCATCATTCCTCTGTTGTATAAGAATTAAGGTGATGGCATCGTTGTTGCCGAACCGGTCCCAGGGTTTCTGACGTTGGATTCTGATTGTCTCAGTGGCCTGCCGCCACGACATTTCTAAATAACGTCAACGAATGGTTGAGGATGGAGCGCCCCTTAGGTCAATGATGAGTGTATGTTGAAGTCATTTTTCCTTAAATGTGTTATCCGGTCGCTCAACATCTAGCCCTTGTCGCCAATCTGCAGGTCTAAAAAATCGAAATCGCATACACGAATGAATGGTTTCTTCTCGACGAGCTTGGTATCCGTGCCTCATTTAACTCCGCACATCCTTGTGTGCTGCGTATCTCTCGAAGGTCGTGTTGTCGTACTACCAAATAGTGAGGCAAATGTTGATGACCGCTCTCTGAACGAGTCCAGGTCATGCCACCTGGTTCAGTTGGCTGGATCTAGATGTTCATGATGACCAACCCGTTGGACGGAAGATTACCATTTCTCCAAGCCCACTAATGTTGTGAAACCCAAGTAGAGTCGAGGTCAGGCTATGATGTCACATCCAATCTGCATTTTGAAATCGCCAAAGTAAAACAGTCGTTCACTCACTAGCATCGAGCCGGTTATAGGGAAAAGCTGTTCATATAAATAGTTCTTTGTGTTATCGGTGTGGCTCACGGTTGGATCATACACACTCAGAGCGTGACAGACATACTTCAGCTGAGCCGTAGACGCACGGAACTTACTTGAAGGCTGATATTGTACGGATCTTCTTTTGTCGGAGGGTTTGTTGTAGTCAGATACTACAAAGCAAATCTCGTATTCTCAAACGTTTTAGTTGGACAACTGATCCAGTGGAAAGTGTAGCCGATGCGCTTCCCGCAGCCTATCTTTGTCCGCAAGCTTTGTTTCACTCAAAGCAATAACACTGCAGACGTACCGACCCAGTTCTACCAAAAGTAGCACAGTTTAGCGTTCTAGCTATCCCACGGTCTACAGATTCAGCAGCGTGCGTATAGTCCATGATCCGTCTCAGAATGCTCCGCTTTTACGGATTTATCTCGCACAAACATGTGACCAGTTACCCTTGGATGAACTATGTTTCCAGTACGATTTATATTGGAAGTACTGAACAGAGGAGGTTAATAGTGCTATATTTTCGCTTGTCTTTCCTGCCAGATGCAGCAGATAATGGAACCTGGTGTATCCTATGCGACGACTGATGAAGCGTTTCACTTGCCTTACTTTGTACTGTCAAAGTTTTCATGGATTTGAGATACTGCCAGCCCATCCAGACCCAGACAACAGAACGGATTGGGCTGTCAACCAGTAGCCTTTGGCTTAAATGTCTGTACCGCAGACATTTGTGATAGGTCAGTAGACTCGAAATAAAATTTCTGCCCGTACAGGTTGCAAACATTACAATCACTCATAGGCACAGTTGATTAACAACGCTATGCAACATAAAAATAATAGGGTAAAAATGTTTTTTAAGGGTTTTTTCGAGTGGAAAAACCAACACGGCACGTAATATCTTTCACTGAGACCGCCAGCAATTAGGTATCACCACAAGATGGTCGGGTAACCACCTGACTCCGAACTACAAAGGTGCTGATTTGCGTTGAGTAACGTAAGTCGGCCTTGCCTGTCCCTTTAGGGACTTTGCGTTTGACTCTGATCGTCGACTAGAACTGCATCCGTTGTAGAAACGTGTCACAGGCAATGCATACACAATATTTGCAACTCAACCCTATTTCACACAGCTTTTCCCTTTCATTCGATACTTCTTTTTAAAGATACTCTTGGCCAGTATTTTGGCAAATGGTGGTTCTATCCACGGTACACTCAGGTCAAGTTCACGGGCGTTTTGAATTAACAACCTAATTATCTTACTTTTAAGTTTTTCTGCATTATTTCGCTGAAATTCCCCTGACTACTTTCAAAATGAATAGCGGTTGTTGAAAAAGAAATACACATTTTATACAGTTGTGTAACGAAATTATCAACCAGGACCATGCAACCAGACATTGGTTCATTTGTTTTGTGGTTATTTGCTTCTATAAACCTCCAATGTTCAAAGCTTGTTGAAAAAGAAATACACATTTTATACAGTTGTGTAACGAAATTATCAACCAGGACCATGCAACCAGACATTGGTTCATTTGTTTTGTGGTTATTTGCTTCTATAAACCTCCAAGGTTCAAAGCTTCTAACTCGTTTCATGTTCTGGATTGATACTTGCAAGATTTTTTCACTGTGCAACCGCTTTGATACAAGGATTTTGCTTCTAATGCAATCCATTTTCAGTCACGCTATCGAAGCTAAGTCACGTGACTGACTGGCGATCATAGACGTTTTATTCCAACACGGTTCGATTCTTAAATACTCTTGTGTCATGTAGTGTATCCGGACCGGAGACCATTGGAAACAAGTGTCACAAGCCAATCAATTACATTCTGATAGCTTGTTATTGATCTCTAATTCTTTAGCTACGGTGATATGTTGCTAACTTAGTTCTCAACCCGGTCACAGACGTATAAGGCAGCTTCGAATCAAGCAATCTTCTTTCTTAACGGGGTACGTACAGTAGGTTTGGAAAATGGCAGTTTCCGGAAAACACTGATTAAGTTAATTGACTAAAAACAAAATTAGACTGACACACGGCTCGGCAAACTGTTGTTAGTTTTCAGTTAGTGATAGGATTGTTACAGATTAGTCTATTCTGAGGGTTAGTTTTGAAAATTATCCATTCGTTCAATAATCGGTTTTCCGCTTGAAAAACATCAGTAGTTTAAAACACTAAACATTATTATGCACATTATTTGGTCCCAGTAATCACCGCCCAACAGTGGACAGCTGGTTCGACCTTGTGGGCTCACATCGGCCCCAAGAAAGCAGGGGACTCCTGGATACTTAGTTGAACTACTATTCTGCGTTGACCTGATTGTCTGACACCGACTCTCAGGTTGGATTCCTCAGGGTGGTCGATATTGATGAAACACAACGACCTTGAAACGGCTGCCAACCAACTGACGGTTACTGGTACCAAGTGTTTGCAATACTTTACGTCGGTCGCCCTTGTGGACGTGGTGGAGGCTTACTAGTTTGTAGGTCAACCATAAAAACGGCTGCTCGAGTTCAGCAGATGAAAAGCAGAGGCGCAACAGATATTCCAATCACCCCACAGTTTTTAATTCAACTAATTCCTGTTGTCCGAGTGGTTTGTAACCCTCGGATGTTCGACGTCAGTTTAGCACCAAATTTGAAGTGTTCAGTACTCACAAACCCACTTACATAACAGTTTTACTTTGGAGACGCCACTGACTCTTTGGGAACATTCTTTTTTGTCACAACTCGCCCTTACAACTTATCTTGCACAAGCGTCATAAGGTATTGTTGTTGTCGAAAGGTTTTCTGTTCCACGTGCATACGACGTTCAGTGCAGTTACGAACACACTCTAACAAGAGGCCGGTTGTGATGGTTTGGTTTAGAATCAGTATTTTCTTCTCTTTCCTCAGCTCACAAGCATCTTGAGGGACTTTTGTCACAAACCATTGATTCGAGTGACAAATAGCAACGTTGTGGACAGCTGTTTCAACCATGTCAAGCCGTATCAGCAGTACACACGCGGAGAAGTAGAACCCATAGCCTTTGAATCAGTGTCAGACTGTCATATCATCATAGAACGCTAGTCCAAACAATTAACCAACAGAACTCAATTATCTGGAATTTCTGGTACCGATGAGACCCAGCAAGGTTAAAACGACTCTCCAGTACTACCTGTTGGTCAGTTGGCCCAACTGTTAGCAAAATTTCTCTCTTCATTTCGTTTTGGGGCCATGGTAGATTCTTCCTGATTTCCAGGCCATCCATGAGAACGGCTGATTTATCTTAGCTAGTGAAGAAGGAAAGCGTAACATCTAAATGCTGCATTTTTTTAGTCAGGTTATTTACTCTGCAAACGTAGAGTTCTTTCTGGTTGCAATTACGCTTTCAGCGCTTATTATTTGTATTGACGTGATATGGATAATCTACTGCTGGAAATACTTTCCATATGACCTAAATCCCAGGACTATTTTTAGCTTCTATTTCGGTCGTAAACTCCAGTACAACTTAACAATGTCTTGTGATTCAACAGTGTACATTCTGTTGATCTTTGCGGCTAGTCGTTATCTATCATTATGTGTGAGATAATTTGAACGCCGTGAACTTTATATTAATTCTGCATAGGTTTGGGTAGTCTAACAGTATCCAGGCGACAAGTGACCCTGTGGTGTTAAAGATGGAAGTTAATCTTTCAACTATAAGCTGATCTTCCCATTTTTACCGATTTGTATATGCACACAGAAACCGGGCATCTCATCTGGTAAAAGATTTCTAAGGTGATGTATACGTTGTAGGATTACTTATTCTCCTGGTTGTAGCTATTTTTGACTCAACCTAAGAGTTATTGAATACTGAGTAACTTCCTGATTTTGTATACTCTTTCTCCGTTTTAGAATTCGAATTGCACAAATAACTGACGAACGTATACGGATTCTTTCCGATGTGATCAACGGTATAAAAATAATCAAGCTACATGCATGGCAACTGTTATTCTCAAAGATAGTGCGTCAGGTTCGCCGGTAAGTGTATCTCTATATATGTGCATATATGTGCCTGTATAATCGCGTTTAGTGTTGACAGTATCTGACTTGAATTTAATTTGCTGAGTTCATGCCGAGTTCCATACATATCTTGACTGACCTGCAGTTAAACTAACGGAATGGTATACATATTTCAAAATGTCCTTCTAACGTTAAAATTGTGTGCTTGTTCTGACAACGCAGGATTTTCTATATAAATTCACGTCTTATTTAACTGCTTGATCATAATTTCAATTATTGGTCGTTACTCCAGACTTACTAACTACGTTCCGTAAACTAGACGACTGGGTCTTGCAGTGATTACAAAAGGTAAGTTAGATCGCCCTGGGAGGTCGGCAGAGCTGCAGAAATGTGTAATCCTTCCAGTTCACGCTTGTAAATGATATTCAGTCAACAACAATGTGACTCACCGAATACTCGTGTGCGTTCAAAATCTAACTTTGGTCTGATTAACAGTTTTGCTGCATAATTTATCTACTGCAGTAAAGGTGTCTGAACGATTAGATGTGTTCATTCGACCATGAATTGTTCGAGACTATTATTATTATTATTTCCATGAGTATTATTATTATTAGTGTACAAGTCCGGACGCAGAATCAGTGTCAGTTCGAGACCACGAGACAGTAAAAGCGAACAGAATAAATAGTCAAACAAAACAAAATTTCTGGAGCAAGGTATACAACGGAACTTTTGTCACTTCCACACCGCACACGATTTTGCAATTCGTCTTTTTTTTGGGTCTTTTTGTTGGTTTACTGCTTTGGAAACAACTATGACTGTTAATTATAACGTAGAACATAACAACATGCTCGACAACATTTCTGCTACTGACGCCGACTCGTGACCATATACATAGATGTCTCTAACTCATCTACATCGAGCATTGCATGGGTTTTAGCAAGAAAACTGGGCCAATATAGTGTTAGTATAACGTTAAAAACTTAGTCCCATCTCTATTTCAAGTCATAGACTGCTCACCATACCGTTTTTTCTGGCTACATTCATGGAGACAAAATAAGATTTTCATGTGACAGACACTTGATGAGCATACTCAATATTCAACAGAACTATTTTGCCCAGCGAAGTGCGAATATTTCGAACAAAGTTCACCAGCGTGATGATCATCAGACGCATTAAAATGATGGCTGGAGAGCATGACGCCATCTAAATGAGGGTGATGGACTTGGAGAAGAGTTAGGCTTTCGTTTACTGTTTCCATTTAAAGTGAGTCAGCGAAAAATTTGATTTCAACTGGAAAGTGGCTGACGGACGTGAATGTTTTGTCACCGTTAACAATGAAACTCTCCAACCGTTCACTAACGCACACCACTCATCAGTTCACTTTAAAGTTTCATTGTGACTGCTTGCCTTACACAATTTTTTCCGTGGTTTTTTGCGATTGTGATTTTCTATCAGTTTACATGTTCTTTTTCCTTTTGTGCATCTCGGATTCAAAAGTTAACCATTAAAAAGTAATATCCATGACCTCATCATTTGTTTATATTTTTCATACTTCCGTTTAGCACTTTAAGGAGTGGCACAATACCAGTCATAAAGTGCGCAGACCAGGTTGACAACAAGTTATGCCTTTGCGTGGCAGACATTTATAGGCTGTTCACATGTAACTGTGGATTCATACATTTATGTGGAGTCACATAAAATGCCTCCTTTCCGTTCTTCTCTGTAGCTTTTTGAATATAATAAATCAGTCTCGTAAAGAACCTAAGATTGTAATACTCTTAAATTGTGCCTTAAAACTAAAACATTCCGTCGTCATCACCAACATCATCACTATCAGTAATATTACCAAAACTATCATTATTGTTGTTATTATAGGTAGTGGCAGCATTGGTGTCATCATCATCATCATCATCATCAACAACAACAACAAGATCAACAGGAAATATTACCAAAACTATCATCATTGTTGTTATTATAGGTAGTGGCAGCATTGGTGTCATCATCATCATCATCATCATCAACAACAACAACAAGATCAACAGGAAAAATACACAAATGTTTAACCTTAAAACACAAAAATATGAAGGCACACCGATTTTGGTATGAATGTGACAAAGGGACGAAAACTAACTTATGTAAGTCTTGTACCGAAATGATGACCACCATGCGGTTTACGCATGGCAGCTAGGCTATGTGACAACTGTTTTGAAACTCACTGCTATAGGTTACCAATAGAATCTTCTGAAATTAGATGTCTTAATCTTGATCACTGTGACTCAAGGTATCTAGGGTGCTGTCGGATGTATTTTATGTTATACATACCCGCCTGTCGTTAACTTTAACGTCAATTCTGAATCACGAATTGCAGTAGACAGATGCAGAACAAACGGAGTACACGTTCGAACATCTGGAGTATCAAAAGAACGTGGTGTGCTCATCGTAAGACGATTGTGAGCTGTCTGGTAGAGGGCATGTGGAAACAAGTTTTGGACGTGGCATCGTAGCACGGCTGACAGAGCACGCGACGTGTTAGGGTACGTTTTTCTTGTCACTGGTTCGAATGCAACGGAAGCGGAAATTTTTCACCTCGGGATTGTTTCTTAAATGGCAAGTTTGTTTATGTTCCGTTGGAACGTCAACTTAATCGACCGAATGAATAAAACTGCTTGCTGAAGCACAAACGCACCACAGCCTTCAGACGATTCATTGAAACGGAACTTTGTATATCGTAAAGGAAACCCAAATTTTTATCAGGCAGAAATGTCACTAAGAAACAAATAATTACACCAGCGACAAATGTCGTTCAGTCATTTAACCTGGTATTGGTTAAAACAGTGTCTGGACTAATTAGAACAACATATCAGCAGGAATAAAACCAGAATCTTTTGGAATAATTTGAAGGATTTTTTCACGACTAACCAAGTTGAGTGGCTTGTATGTTGTGGTCTTCTAAGTGAGTTCGCTGACTGTTTTCAAGGTGTAAGCATCTTCCTGCAGGCCCATCCCATCCCTTCTATCTAGTCAGCTTTTAAGCTAAGGCTTGTTCTTTTTTCGTACGATCCAATGACGTTTAATTTGTTTTGATTTACTACTGTTGATCAGGATGGAGCTAATGAAAACGTTGAGGTGAATATTCCTGCGTATGAAAACGACAGTTCACTATGGTTTTCTCAATACATTTTTGTGCGACAAGCTAAGGGATATCTACGTGTGACACTTCAAGAGTACGCAATCGTAGAACGGCGATGTTAAACGTTAGCAAGTTTTGCCTTAATCAGTGCAAGTGCAGTGCACGGTGATCACCAAAGCCACAAGACTCCAGTTCATTGCCGTTGGTATGCGGTAGTGCCACAACGTTACGATTGTCTTCTTTTTTGTCCCGTTCACTGTCTTCCCTCAGATCGATGTGAGTATAGTCGTCGTACGGAAGGTCACACTTAGGCGTCAAATACGGGGTAACGGCGTGTGAATAACCTGGTTATCTGCATACTGATGTTTACGCGTTTTTAGTGTCCACCGCCAAGATGTCATCGAATCAGATTTGTTCTTTGACAAACGTACAAGTCGTAAGAACGACAAAGTAGCGAACAAGGCTTGTTTTCAGGCTAATTACAACACAATAAATATGAAAACAGTAACTGGGGTGAGCCAGAAAAACGGTCAATAGAGGTTGTGGACGGCGTGTTTGTTATCAGTTACGCAATCACTGTTCCAAATCGTGGGCTTGATTGATTGTGGGCCAGGGGAGATTAAGTGTCCGCACGAACTTCTTCTGTGCGCAGAGGTCAGGGTTACGTAATCGGATACTAATGGCCTCGGCTCACCCCAGTTACTGTTTTCATATTTATTGTGTTGTAATTAGCCTGATGATCAAACACGGAAAACAAGCCTTGTTCGCTACTTTGTCGTTCTCATGACTTCACTGGGTATTTTCGAACGAATTAAACGTACAAGTGTCTAATGCACGTTAGGCGCCATTTCCATGGCATTGGCCGCTTGGTAAAACAGACGAAGTTGGGGGTGGAAAATGTGGCTGTACTGGCAGAGATGAGTAGTAACCACAGTGACACAATTTTGATCAGTTCGTGAGTAAACAAACATGACTACTTCTATATACGTGACTTTACTCCATGCATTAACTCAACAAAACCATTCATTTTGTTTTTCTCCAACCAGGCAGGAAATGCGGTTATTCCTATACGTTCGCTTTTGCCAGGCATTCCAGTTCACCCAGTTGGTCTACCAGGTCAAGGTAACGATAATGGCTATGCTGTTGGGCATTGTACTTCTACACACTGGTCCAGGGGACCCAGACGCATTGAGAAGCAGAGAACTGTACACGCTATTGAATTACCTCAACTCTCTGTTCCTCTCACTTACTCTGTTTCTCCCCATGTGCATTCAGTACCTATTCGATACAAGAGTGAGCTGCTCACGCATTCAGGTTGGTCAATCAAGAGAGTTTCTCGTTTGCACTGAAATTGTCATTTGAACGCGGTTTGCAATGTTTTTCATGCTGCTGTCAAAAATGTTCGCACTTTCCCCCATTATGTACCTGCGTCTATGACAGACAAGATCCGTTCCGCTCTAGCCTAAACAAAACAGAAGCCGGACTCTAGGGGCCAAAACAGAAGCCTAGTAAAACCCTGGGTTAAACTAAGCCACCATCTTCACAAGTCCTCAATTGCTAAATACAGTCTAATCAGTTTGGATTATAAATGAACAGGCAACAAAAATATCTGGCAGCAGATTCATTAGAAATATTTATTTAGTAGCATACAGCCTAGAGTGATCAGTTTCCGCCTTGTGTGCACTGAACACATAGGGATGGAAAGTCAGACATTTCAACATTCGATCGTTTGAGTCGAAATTCCCGCCTACAAATTCGCCCGATCTACGACCTTCATTTCTGACGAAACAATGCAAAGCTTCGCCACAACGTGCCTTCACCTACGTAGGCTGCTAAGAAATTCGTGTGACTTCCAGTGCTAAAAATTTGAGGCGTTTCCTCCCAGGCATCTTTGTCTTTTTACTCGTGGTCTCCAGTTTTTCCCCTTGCACTTTGAGGCAGTCATCCTTAGATCCCGAGTAGTTCCCAATATCACGTTCTTCGAACTTGTTACTTTCGGCTTGTACGGTTCCAGATCCGAAACTGTTATCATTAACTCATTTTCTGTGCAGGTTTTTCTCCAGTTTTAGGATAATGGGTACCAGTGTTTAGGTCATGAGAACAAGGAGTATGTCCCATGAAATTAATTTCAGAATAGACCAATAAACACACCTGGAGCATTGTTTAGTATGCAGTTGCGTTTTCAGGTTAGTCAGCAAACGACAAAAATTCATCCTCAAAAATATGAAATCTTTAACAAGCACAGTTTATTGTATCAGATGGGAGTCGCAGCCTAATCTTCTTCCAGGTATACCAGGACGGTCGCTTGAAAAAGTTTGCGTTCATCGCTTCCGGACTATTTCTTATGTTTGAGAATGTTATTGTCTGAAAATTTTTGTTTTGGGCTACACTTTGATTGTTGACGTTTTCGAAAGGAGGGTTGTGCTTGCGCACTCAGGTCACCCTGCTTGGTAACGAATATTAAGAACTTACTGGGCAGTCCATCGCCGAAGTCCGAGAGGAATTTTTGGGTGAAGTATGCGTAGAGTCGTTAATCGTTCTCAGACAGATCACAGGTTGCCCGAAATGCAACTTTCTTGTTGAGACCAAGGTGATCGCGCAGGACGTTTTTGTGGACCGGCATATTCAATGATTGTTTTGGCTGGTTGTGTAAAATTTTTGGATTGATTATCACTGATGCCTCAAAAGAGATCACGTCTGCTCGTCAGCGACGGTATTGGGATACCCCTTGAGCAGGCGTTCGTGATGTTGAAACTTTCTGTCTAACATTTTGAAGACAATGGAATCCCGGTTGCTGGATCAGACCTACGATTACCGGTAGTTTATTTAGTTTTCTAAGGCATTTGGAGGCAAGCACGTGACAAACAACTTCGTGGAAAGTTGACTGTAGGCCAAATCCATCGCAGGCTGAATGACAGTGCGAATCGCTGGCGGCCTGATACTTTTTCTCGTCTCTGAGCGAAAGGAATTAAACTAGCATTTTTAAACGCTGTTTAAAGTTTTGGTACAAGACTGCACGAGTTGGCTGTCATATATCGCACTAAAAGCAAAATAATCTCCATTAACTGCTCAGATTCGACTGAGCACCGTTTATTTCACATCCAGCTTGCACTGGCTAAGAACACACGGAAGCTGGATGTGACACAACTTTGTTGAACTGGGGCAAACAGCTTCCGATCTGATCAATTCAGTGTGGATCAGTAAGAACAACAAACGTCGAAAGATTGTAAACACCGTAAGATAAATAAGCCACGAGCCGTATACCCACTGCCTTTTCCTCCGTTCTGTTAAACATTTTCAGAAATAATTCCATTCCAAAGCTGTAAGCTGGAGTGCAATTGATTTGGTGAGCCTCTGATTCATTTCCTAACATCCATTCTGCACTGGTGCATTTGAATATTTTCTTTTTGTAAGATAATGGAAAAGGGATTTAAGTTAAATTAATACGTCCGATGGATTGTGTTGCAATTTTTGGTCATAACTTGAACCACATAATTTAGATCTCAGGTGATTCAGGTGACCGTATGATTATGATTCGCAGTTAGCAAACGGGTTGTAACGGAAAAACGTCTACTCTGATGCAAAATCAGGCTGGTGTCTTTCAGGGAATTACTCATTCCCTGATTCATTTTCGATTTTATTGGTTCAACAATCATGTGTGTGATTGAATATGCAGACTATATTGTTTCCGTATACATTCCAAATTTCTCGCGAGTAGTTTGACATTGTAAATGTGCGCTCAGGTTTTTTTTATGTCGATACTGTCGGGCTCTATGAAGCTGTCGGTTTTCTTAAACTACTCTTCAGATTGCCGACTCAAAAATCAAAGACTATTCAACTGCTTGTAAATTACTGGGCTGCATTTCACACCGCACGAAGCCAAGTCAGCTGGACTTCTCTACGTGCCGCATACGTTTTCACTAATGAGATATCGATGAGTTATGGATCAGAGAAGAAGGGGTTTGCTACATACAGCAAAGCAATTGGATATGATATGGATATGACAGAGAGCTGTCGTGAAATCCGCCTGAAAGTACGCAACCTCTAACAACCGTCCCAAGTTACCAATGACGATATCATTCTTAATCATAATCAGAGCTGCTGTGATCAACTAGAATGGTGAAATTTTTACTGCTTTTAATGGCGCGACCCCAGTTGTGCTACCTAATTGAATATTGTGCCTCACACCTCTATGAAATAAGGCAGTCTTAAACCACTTCTTTAGAAACCTCTTCCAAAGCATCGCGAAAAACATACTAGTCGGAGAGCCAAGACAATAAATTGTAAGAACGGAAATCAGAAGGTTTTAACAAAAATTTTATTTCGCCAACCAGGTTTGCTTTTTTGCTCTTGGCGACTTGTTTTATCTAGGATCATTGTTGCAGGAGTACTGGGCTCTGGTAACCAAGAAATCAGCGCCTAAAAGGTCGTATAAAGATTAGATACAGGATTACGCCCCCTACCTGATCTCGGACACGTCTAGAAGCGGCAGACTCGTGCAAAACCTATCCGTTTCGGTGTCTTACTAGATACTAAGAGCACGTTGTGATGGTGGTGATCCAGCAGCAATACATACCAATGGGAATGGGGGCTCTAAAACTGATATCGGCATCAACCAGCCATGATAATTCTAAACCAAGTTTCTCAGTCGAAAGCCTTTCGTTACCAGTAAGCCTACAACTTCTTTTCCAAAATATTTTTCTGGATTACAAACTAAAACTAAGCAGGTGTTGACGAAAAACTCCTGTCCGAATCGTTTCATAACCTGTGCAGAAACAGAAGACAATAACATCGAAGTATATGGGGCCGTTTGGTGTTGCACTGGATCTTTTGCCCTGGCATGTGGAAACCACTGGAAACAAAACGTAACTCGGTCGGCAACAGGGATGGAGAGACATCCCTTCGATATCTACGGAAACTGCCACTTTCTCTGCGCGGAACTGTAGAAATACACTTACTAGGTTTGTGATCTAGTCAGGGTTCTGATATAATCTATTATTCAAGAATAGCCTTTGATAACTAACTACGCATTCGCAGACTAATCTGGCCCTCGCTGGCTTTTCACTATTTACTACAGCATGGTTCGGCAGTCACCATTTTTGTGAGCAACTTGAATCTAAGTGAGTTTGAAGCTCTTTTCCAACATAAACACTTTCATTGTGACGTCTTATCACTTTTAATTACTCCAAGAACACATCCGAATCTTAGTTAAATTTCACCTTCAGGTAAGACAAACTTTTTAGGGTCATCCGTAGTTGTTAGAAAGAACGAGACGGCCGCAACTTCATTGAAAAAGCACGTCATACTGTTCAACTGAGTCCAAAGTAGTCAACTGTGCCAACAGTAGAATTGACGAATCTCCTCTGAGCAGTGTACAACTGGCCGGTTACTTAATCGTAATGCTTGAATATTATCAACAAATTCAGAAACCTCGTGACAGCCAGTTTTCAGAAACTTCCTCTTGAAATTTATTATCTACTGGTCCCTACAGCTTCTAACCGAATGCAGTTTTTACTACCCACGACTGATTTGGTCATGCCAACCTTTGATATAGCTGAACTTTGCGAGGAAAACAACAAAACCATTAGGTCAGTTTCACCGAATAGAACATCTGACAAGTGGACACACATGTTGGTGTCATTTATTAGAGAAGTGGTGAATCTCGTGAACGAAACGTCGGCGGGAGAGGCCTAGGAGCTTCGTCTCTATCTAAGGAAATAAGGTTCAGATGAGCACTCGTACACTATCTCGTCGTAGTCCGGTTACCTGTTGTAATGAATAAAGTCGGCGCTATACGAAACACTAGCGCAGGTGACAAAAGTATTAGAACAGACCACTAGTGCACGGGAATTATTCCTGGTCTTACTTCTTGCTAAAACAATGGGCAACAGTGCGCAAACCTTAATGTACTGAAGAGTTCATTGCGGAGAAACTGAGGCTCAGACGTAAAAAGGTATTCTGCCGGCCTTTGCATTCATTAACATTGCAGTTCCTCTTCCGCTTACAGTGAATGACTGCGTGAGAGAGCTTGAGGCAACCAAAGCATCTTTTCTCCCGACGGACGGAGTCCCATCTCAGTTTTTTGAATGTGCTTGGCAAACGTTGAGATTAAAAATCTGTCCACACAACGGAAAATTACCTGGAGTAGGCAGTGTCTAAAGATTGCCCCCTCCAAGTAGCCAGAGCTTATTCGCCACGTACGTTGAGATCATCGTTTGTCTTTTGACATCCCCCATTGTCTCCACTTTTCTAGGGCTATTTACCCAGGTTGACTTGGAGGTTTTGTGATGTATGATGCAGATGAGATGACCAAACCTACTACGGACCATTCCGGCATATTTCGAGAGAAAATCACGAGGATGTTTAACAGTTGGATGTGAGTCGATACACGACCTAAGATCTCTGCTCACTTGTACTCCATGATGACTGACATTGATCTCATTAACCTCCCCAAGTCAGTTACGCAGCTAAGATTGGACAAACAGTTCTGTTGGGTTAGTTGGGGTACAGCTATCTCGAAGCTTCACAGTTTGGTTAGCAATTTGGAAAGTATTTCTAAGATATTGAGTATGGCTTTTTTCTTACGTGATAGGCCTGTCAGTAAAAGATTGTGCAGCATGGCATGATTTTCTGATCAAATGGCTCAAGATCTCCTATGTCCGAAGGTCTGAGGAGGTGGTGGGAACGTGAGGCACTCCTCGGTGCAGGTAAAGCATTTGTTAACATCGTTTGCTAGTTTGCTTTCAATGCATCACTCTAGTTCACAAAGTCACTGTCAAAGAAGCTCAGTTCGATTTCGGAGGTTTGAAACTAACAGTCGTTTAAGAAAGTTGCACAACAAATGGCCAGGGATAAGTTATTTTTTCGGCTGTACGAATGTCACTTCCGGGACAACCTTTATAACGCAATCCTCCTAAATATCGCCTAGGCCCGTGTATCCCGATTTACTATTTGCGCCCTTTCGAGCGTAATGCCAACATGCATCCCTTTATCCCTCGCTAAAACAACAATCGGTTTGGATTTCCCAGCGTCCATTCTAGCCACCGCTACTTTAGTTCAGTTATTCATTCACAAAAACTAAGAACCTGATCAGGTTCGAACAGCCGTTCACAACATTACCAACGTGGAGTAACCTAAACAAAAAAGAAAATTTTACAATCCTAGAATGTTACGCCTCTTCTCTTCATAAAGTGGAAATGATCAGCCGTTTTGTGATTGACCGTCAAACGAGTAAGTCAGCATCGCATTCCCACAAGGGGTCGAGGAAGGTTTTTGCAAACATTTGGTTCCTGTGACCGTAGGCAAAATGGTAGATAGCTGTTTCAACTTTAATGGGTCTCTTTAGCACCATGAAGACATGCAAAAGTCGTCCATGGCAAAGTGAACAAGCTTGGAGATCGGACATTCCTGGAGAACATCACTAGAAGTGATGATCACCTGAGATATTAATCTTCTGTATGCTTGCAGAGTTAGCATACAATAGACTTAACAGATTCACGCATTTTTTAAGTCCACCTTTGTTGAGGAGACAGTTTCAAAGAACTTTACGAGTAGCTAAATTGGAGGTGGCTGAACTATGATTTCCGTTATCACTTCACGCCCCTTTGGACCAGCTAACAACAATGCAGCAATAATTCATGAACTGTTTTGGTTGTGTGGATTTAGGAGAAACGACCGGTCCAGAAACTACAGCATTATCTACAAAACAACCGAATCATTTACCGTACCCCGAAACTTCAATTTAGTGCTGCACAATTTTACGGTCTGTGTCCTTTCTTTCTACAGTACGCTACCTTTACCGCCTGCCTTCATGATATTACCTTATGTGGAAACGTCTGCGTGACTGCAATACATTTGCAAACAATGGTCATCTCAACAAATCTGATCCAATCTGCACTTAGATTTATCACACTATATTTAAAAATAGCTCATTAGGTATTTGATTTGTCATTTCTACTACCGAAAACAGATGCACTGAGCTTTAATTATCCGTATGTGACATACTTTTGGGATGGTAGAACTAAATGATATACTGGAGTGTTCTCTGTTTTAGCGAGTGATCGCTCTTCAATTTTGCTTCATCGCAGCTGAGTCAGAAAACTTTAATTTTGGTTTGGTTTGTTCCGCGCTGTTTTGCAAAAGTGTGCAATTGTTTAGTTGAAATGGTCCATATAGTGGAAATGATTTTACCTCTCCGGCGAACACCGCAATAATCTGCGTTGACTTGGTCTGGGTTGACTGCTAATCAGAATATAATGCAGTTTTGTCGCACTGTAATGTCCAACGTCCAGTCTAGTCAGTGGGATGCCGAGGATTAGAAAGAGCCGACTGTGAACAAATACAGACAAAGTAATCAATACGGAGAGAAGTTACTTCACGTGATATCCTGAGTTTATTTTCTAGGAGCGATTATTTGTCCACGTGCATGAACGATGACACGACAAAAACATCCGACCAATCAGGAGGTAGTATTCAAGGTTGTGTAAGAACAGATAGCTAATTTAAAGTAGAAGCACGTTTACGACGAAGTCAAAACTTGCTCCTAAGTTAAGTTTAATACTTTGTATACTCATTGGGCGAATGCTGTCAACACCCCTTTGTTGCAACAGTTCTGGTAGGTGGAAGTAAATTACCGGCGGATCACCATCTGAACCGCATTTCATCCCACAGTCTCAATTTAAATAGTTTCGACTTTCGTCCAATTCATAAGTCCTGTCTTCAACGGGGACAATTTGGATCGATAGCTTGCTGTAAATTCCATATACGTTTCATATGCGTTCACCAACCATTACTGGTTTCAGCTGATAATGGCGGATTTCACATTACCATGCTTTTTGGCCAGATCAATTTTAAGTGACTACAACAGACTCCAGTTTTACTCCATTTTATAGCTCAACAGAAACACATGGTTAGAAGTTAGGCCCAGCCTTCATGTTTGTAAACGTTGCTTACATTCCAACAATTCAACTCCTTGGGTATTTATTAGTAACAAAGACAACTGTTTTCGCTTGAATGAGTAGCGTTAGCGGAGCATCCTTAACGTCTCGATTCAAAACGTCTTTGTAACTTGAGTATATATCTGCAACGTTTGTGACCGAATGCTGTGTAATCGATAACACGCTAACCCCCAAAACTTTGGGAAATTTAAGTTGATTTTGAAAACGTAGAAAGAAAAAGAGAACGCGGGTCTGGACACTAATCTAACTCGGTGGTAAAAGTAGGTATTCTTATTCCAAGTGTCCAGGAAAATGTAAACACCACTGACATACGTGCACACAAAAATGACGTCGCCTAGGTGAGAAGATGGTGTACTTCTTTCGTGTTAAAACCATCCATTACTGATAAGCTATAATTAGGAAAAAATTCAAATCAACGGCCTGTTTGTAACGTAAGCGAGAGGAAAGAGTCACATGAAAGCAAAGGTTTCAGCAATCATGAAAGCTGTTCAGCATATACCATACAAACAACTGATTGAGTAAGCAGTAGTGGTTTGGTAAAACAGCATGCACTTAAAGTAAGTGTCCACCATGCAAAGAGACGACGACCATTAAACTACTTCTGCAGTAGATTTATTTCGGTTGCGTACAACACCACTTTGCTGCTCGAAGACATGCATACGAAAAGACACAAAATACAACCATCAACCGGATCCAGTAACTAAGCTCTGGGTACACACAAAACCTGGTTTAGGTGTTATGGATAAGAAAAAATCTCAGGTAAATTTTCGAGTAGATTAAGGGAACCCAGAGTGTCAGAAGGATGGTCGCATTCCATTGCTGATAACGCGGGCAACTGTAGTTGGACGTACATTTATGGGTCAACATCAACAGGTCATTGGAACTTATGTGAATCATACTGTGACTCACGGTTATTAATATAGCGAGTTTAATCAATCGCGTAGGGACAGCATTAACTACAAAACAAATATAAGCTTAAGACACAGGTGTCAATGGCAAGAGTCAAGTCGGTTCACTTGCTTAGTCATTAGGAATGAGTCGTATACTGAAGATGACAACCAGTCACCGGCTGCGTTGAATACTCACTGTGGAATCCCACAGCCAGCTGAACATCACCCACAATTGATCGCAGCTGTCGCATTCCCATAGACTATCCAGTCGGCCCCTTTCGAAAAGAAGCACTAGACTCGAGTTTCGCTCTCATTAGAGCTCGTCAGTAGTGCATATCCTTGCCACTGCCGGGACTAGAACTCCGGCCATGCTTTTCATGAGGCAACCGTGTTTACCACTGCGCCATTGACCTCACATTAGGCACGACCGAATTATCATATGTGAACGCTCAACCACTTCCGTTTGTGAGTAATGATCAAGTTGACTCACGAAAAGCAAGGCCGGAGTTCTAGTCTCGGCAGTGGCAAGGATATGCGCTACTGACGAGCTCTAATGAGAGCGAAACTCGAGTCTAGTGCTTCTTTTCGAAAGGGGCCGACTGGATAGTCTATGGGAATGCGACAGTTGCGATCAATTATGAGTGATGTTCAGATTGAAAACAGAACGGTGTTATCATCACTATGTGGCGCGGCATACTGAACAGTTGATATTAAATGCAGTTCGTTCGAAAATACCCAATGAAGTCATGAGAACGACAGATTAGCGAACAAGACTTGTTTTCTGTGTTTGATCATCAGCCTAACTACAACACAGTAAATATGAAAACAGTAACTGGGGCGAGTGAGAAAAACGGTCAATAGAGGTTATGGACAACGTGTCT
>LOND01001179.1:55175-72891 GCA_014220965.1 Paragonimus kellicotti | reverse complement strand
TGAGAGCAAGCGAATAACAAGACGGAACGGTAACAGAGCGGAAATACAAGCGTGCACGCAGCGGGGTCGTACGTTCGAGTGCGCGGGGTACTTGTAGATATCCATACTCGTTCAAACAAATGTGTAAGCACATGCAAAAGTTAAAAACAAAATCAGTGCAAATGACAATCGCAAATCTGACGTAGTTAATAATAAACAAATAGGGTTGCTACAATACCAATTCTAGAGCTAAGACTCCACTAACCTGTGCTGCAGTCGCATACGACGCACAAGCATTCCCAATAATGCGATTCTCTGTACTGTCTTGAACATCTGGAAGACTAGGAACTTTGGCACAACCTATGTATTATTATTATCGTGTATTATATTACATATATCTGATATAATATATTATTATTATTACAAAGTTTCATATCATTTGGGTCTCCTTACCAGTGACGACAAATGTGCAGGCAACTCGAATGGTCCTCTGGGGATGTTCACGTGACGCACAGTGCTAAAAGCACAAAGGATAACTCCGGAACGAAACAGAGAAAGGCAGGCATCTGACTACCGTGTGACTAATTGTCTCAGCACCACCATTTTGGCTGCTAACAACAAAGTCAACTCTCGGGTCAACAAAGGAACTCTTCGCTTAAACTGAAATACATTCCAAACGATATACGGAGTCTACGTGGAACCGCTAGTAGAATAAGTTTATTGTGCTGTGTTCGCTACCTTTAAAAGAAACTTACTCACTACGGAGTGTTCAGCGACCAACTAGCAAAATGTCAACTGACATGATAAGTCTTGTACTAATATGTCTGTAAAAGTACTGACGGAATCCAAGTGAATTTTGAACTCTGACGGGTTGAATCCTATCGACCACATCAATGCACAAAGACTTACACGAGAGCCCTCGTTGTCTTGATTGATAGCAGTCAACTACGTTTTTCTATCCGGTTGTAAATCACTGCGGCGAACCTTCACAGGTACATTTCAAATCGCTACTAGAGAGATACTCACGTTGCAGCGGCCAAGGTCCTTCGTACAGACCAGCCACTGGTAGCATGTGACCAGAACGCGAAACCCCTACCGCGCGGTTCCCACGCATTTGTTCTGACCTGAAACAACTCCACTCCGTTTGCCGACAGCACTGCAGTCTGTTTATCACCTAGATCTTCTGTGTATCGATGAATAGGCACAACCAGTGTGTTCAGTGAATTACACTGTTTCCCTCCTATTGATCGCTACGTCGTCATCCACAGGATTCCACTTAATAATGCACTAACACGCCCAAGGATCCGTATTGCGTTTTGTCCGAATCACCGTTGTAAGTGCGCCGACCATACCTGATCATTATTCGCATTATGACTTATTTGCACATCCCTTTACCGACACCACCTACGAAGTGTTGTAATTAGCAACGGGATATCTAAAAAGTGCACAGGGTTAGATCCGCGATTTTGCTTTGTTCTCGGTAGCTGTAATTCTCAAGAGAAGTGCTACCCTACGCCCTCAATGGCTGCTTGGAAGATAAACGAATAACGGTTAAACAACGAGGCAAATAAACTAATCTGACCTGAGCCTCCAGAATACAGCCTCTGTGAAAATCGTTGAAACACATCGAACGCGATGGGAGTTAAGTGAATGAAGATGCACTTCCAAATTTTTTTAAATAACACGGTGGATTAACGGACCCTTTTCTAACCAATAACCTTATTATATCTACGGTGAACCTTCATACAATTTAAATTTGCTCGGGAAAATGATACACTAAAGAGACACCCCAGTACGGCAACTACGATTCTCCTCAACATATCGCGGTTTAAATGGAATGAATTACATGGGTTGCAACCATCGCTGATTGCGTTCACTAGTAACCAGAGTAAACCGACACTAAGTGATCTCATCTCCAGTGCGTGACTGCCATTTCGGTTCGGCTTACAAGACGTGTGAATGAGCGCCAATAACACCCAATTTTCTCGCGTCCATTGGTCCTAACGAACATATCATGTTGGAACGAGTGGAGAAGTCACCCGAATTTTTTGAGGAATGCTACGACGACGGAATGACAAGAATGAACATTACTTAACTAACTTGGTACGTTAGTCGATTCACATACAGTATCAACGTTAGTGTTATTGCCAACAAATATCTCGTTCCGCCACATTAGTGTTGAATCCCACAGCTTAGATAAAAACGAAAGTAGTGAGAAATTGGATGTTAAAAAAAATGAACACTGAGTCAAGAAAGTGTATACTGAAGGATCTATTTCAGCCGCTAGAATTGGTCATACTTTTCACATAATGTCTACGCCTCAAATGGGTGACAAGTAGTCAAGTAAATAAAACAATAAGCTCAATATGATCAGTTTGTACTTCAAGAGAAAATTATGGCGACCGTCTGCGACATTTCTCCATCAATTGCACTCAGACAATATTGACTGAAACGATAATCTGAACAGAAATCCCCGACCGAGACATATCAGCGAAAAATACCAATCAAGTTTCCTTTAAATTAGAGCTAAACAGTAATAACAGAAGTAAAATTGTGGTACCACACAAACGAACCAACAGACTGCATCAGTAAAAAGTCCCCTCAACAACGTATCTACAGACTAGTCTGCATTTATTAGAAATGTTAAATTCCTGCTCACTTCGTGCACTCAACCATACATTTTCGCCTGGTTTGCTACTACAATAACCCATTTAAACATACATAGTAGTGATTCATGTCATAAGATTCGTGGTGACATTGAAATACTCCTCTACACTGATGCCAGAGATTACTAACTCCATTATAGCCTTGAACGGAGACGTCAATGGTACTTTTTGTATAGTTTTGCTTATTAATTGATAATTCCTTGTTGTCTCGTAGGAAAGTGCAATGGTTTGACCAAGACAATCGCCGTCTACACCGTAACACAGGGTGGTCAAACAGCTTACTAACACGTTGAAACAACTTGTGTCATGTATTTCACCCGCCTAACGTATTTCCACCAGGTTACGATGGCAGACTGGAGAGTAATCTATATCCACCTTGTCAGGATGGTTTAACAGAGGCTAACCAGATGGATTAGAACAGTAAGCTAGTCATCACATCCGGGTGGACTACTTAGGCTGAGTCAATCTATTTCACGAATATAACAGTGATGAACAAGACCTTCACAAGCTGAACCATCCATTGCAAGATGTGCTTATGCTCACAAATCTCTATTTCAAAGGCACCTCACCGAAAGTAGAACATCAAAAGAGACGCTTGATTTGCAAACACGACTGATCCAGCATCCAGATGTGTCCATTCTGGATCAGCTTACCTACATTTATCGCATCAGAATCATCAGTGAACGAATTCAATCGCGGACTTACAGCACATATCCACACACCAAGCTGATTTTTCATACGAGTGGGTATTCGTAAACTAGTCCTTAAAACCTCGTTTCAATTCCCCACCGTCTGTTGCATGCGAAGGTAATTGCGACAAACTTCATAAACACACAACAGTGTTTCTGTTTCACTTCCGAATTCTTAGTTGTTATGATCATTACGAGTCTGTACAATAAACTCACAACGGTCATGAGCCTGACCACAGTATTGTGGCTGTTGCTCATCCCAACCGTGAGGTCGCAGATTCCAACTCAAGGAAAAATGAGAAATGTTGTGGATGTCGACATACCATGCAGTTATTCTACACAGCGTTCCTGAACAGCAATTTGAACGATCACGAGTCATTTAATCGCAAATATGGAACCTACCATTCTAGCCGAAAAAAATAGTTAACTTCCTTGCAAACATGACGTTACTTGATCACCCTGCCGATCTTACTCAATTGTTGGTCTTAGTATATAACGTTCAATCCACTGCACGCCTACCAACCATAGAGAGCACGTGATTCGATCGTGACGAGCTGTGCAGCTGAATTGATCGTGTCCCGAGTTTTCCGGAATATGCGCCGGCGAGTTACCGCTTCGATCAGACAATCATCCCACTGGAATTGGGCTAATTGGAGCAGACAACAACGTTCAAACGCAGTTAGTCAATGTCTGTGCTAGGAAAAGACGACATGTCCGAACAATGGCACAAACCGTACACTAGCATTTCACTCCCGTTTTTTCAATAAAATGGCATACATTAGCAAAAACAATACAACTGTCACGTTTGGATTGGTAAGATTAGAAGCTCAAGAGAAGATATTAACCAAGTGCATGAAACGGTACACAGTCTCAAGCGGACCGCACACAAAAAAATAATCGAGGAAGTGTTAACGCCCCAGTCTTGAATCAATACCGTGTATTTTAAGGTGCAAAGCCTACAACTAGAGCTCAATCCGATCATTTGTCTCATACACAACGGTCGGCATACCATCGGCAGAAGTACTTGGGAGAACATCACCTGCATACTCCGAGTGTGTCAACTTACTGCTGGAAAAACCAAACATTAACGTCAACGGACACTTCAAGCGTTACCCAGAGTGCCGTTCTTGTCAAAGATTTACGGGGAGAGAAGACAGGGGCAGCGCCGATGAACACCACTCTGCACGGTGATGTTATCAGTTATGCAAGTCCCTGGGATTGATTTTCGAAGAAGACAGTTCCACAAAATCGTAGGAACAACAGACACACATGCAACCTTTAGGTCCTAAAAGTCTGCGACCGTTGATTGTCTGTTAGATTAGCGATACTCGACGGTCCACAGCAGAGTGGAAATGTGATCAACGCACCTCCGAGCGGATAGGAAACCTGCATGTTCGTCACGTGCCCGGCTTCCCTGGGTCTCGTGAACCCATGCAGTATAACACCAGACGGTAAGTTGGCAGCGTTAGAGACTGAACAGATGTACATGTGGTTGTCGCGTTGACTTTGCGTCCTCTTTTGTTAATGAGAATCTATCACTCGGTAACCTCTTCTCAAATTGTCTACGAGTTTTGTGAGTCGTGTTTTCGACTCCTGTCGACCAGTTCTGAAAACAGGAGACGATATCTAGATCTGTTTTTGTAAACGTCAACTTCAAATCCAGGATCCTTTGCGTACTAGACAGAGGATCGTCTGGAACGCAATAAATGACTATATGGATCCCACTGTCAAAATACTAGGGTTGAAACTAGGTGATAAGTTCCTCGATATATTTAGACAATCTATCAAGTCGGCATAAATAGTTGATGGAGAGTGAACAGTGGTTTTCAAACGATCTCGCGTGTAACGTTTCGAAGATCAGTACAACGAGGAACGTTGACTCTTTTTTGAGTGTTCGACGAAATGACGCTCACGGTCCCTGCATACACTTTGTAACCAATTCGCATACTTATAATGTTCGTCCATGTGACAAACGTTCAATTTCGTCTTAACCGCACGATTCCAACGGAACATATTTCTTCGTAACAGGCCTTCACAGCTGCTGCAGCTTGTCATCTAATGTTGGTTAAGTTCTCACAGCAAATGTGGCTTAGGGATTTGTTCACGGATCTAGGTGATAATCGCCACACTCTCTATTGGGAAGTTGGTTAATTACATGGCGTTTGCAAGCGTGGAATCTGAGAAAATGGCAGAACGAAAAGGAAAGAATAGAATGATCCGAATCCAAGCAGTTGCTCAAAAACGGTGCTAGCAAACAATTATCACTGTTATGAAATGTGCACGCAAAATTTAGAATCCAGAAGATGAACATAATAGTCATTTGTCGTTGCCATTATATTGTACACACAGACCAAACAAGTTACCTACCAGCTTCCCTTTTGGAACAGGACGACCAAGCAGAACATACAAACTGACTGCCAGTCCAAGAATGTCTGGGTATTTCATTTGCTTCCGTAGATACATAAGAGCATCACAGAATGCAGTTATGACAGCACTAGAGCAAATGCCCGTCGGCAGGTACGTCCATGCAGGGAACACAAACGTTTTAAGATTTGTTTTGGCAGACAACGCACAAGCGGTTGTCCAAAAGGGTCCAGCAAAGGCAACAACTCTCTATTTCGGAATTCAGTGCAACCCCCGGTTCCAACTGCCCACGAGATTCAGCTCTGGCGTCACCAGAGATCTTGAGGAAGAGGCGATTGGATAGACGGTTAAGATGAATTTAAGTAGCAATGCATCTCTGAGATGTAAAACACATGAAGTGCCGGATCTGAGAGAGGGATCTCCAAGACAATTAGCTGAACCCTTTGTTGGAAAGGGCGGACACTAAAAGCGACAATGTTTGCCATAATATTTGGCTTGATAAAGCAAACATTACCCCTGGGCACAGGATATATGAAAATATCGTGTGCTACGGAAGGACCCTAGTCCGAGTTGTTGACTCCATAATTTGATTCAGGAGAAGACAGGATTCTCTGAGGGGGCCCAAGAGTAGCGACACACAACCCTGAGTGATACCACTTTTCCATAACACTGTTGTATCTGGCAATACCGAAGCTTCCGTCATCAGGGAGTTCCGGATGAACCTGACTACCACGCCAAGGTAGCAGAATAACTCTGGCACATTTTCAATTAGTGAAAAAAAGGTGGTGACACCACAAACTCAGATCTCTTATGTTGTGGTGTAGGGGTCCAAGATCGCAAAACACATGTATTCAGCTCCCACGATGGGCCTCTATCAGCCACGCCGGTGTTTATGACAAAAACTAGTTGAACAGGCGCCACTCATCATATTTAATGACAGCAAACAAAAGTCCGTCTTAGGATGGTGAAGATTTTTCACAATGAGACGTTCGTTATAAAACAAAACGTAGATTCACGATACAGACCACCTTTGATATAGCACCACCCCATAATGATCTCGCTGCCTATACCGATAAATGGGCGTTTGCTCTCAAAGGAAAACAAGACAGGCATGTCAACAGCTGTCCTATCAGCTTCACTCAATATCTAACCCAGCTATCGGGTCTAAAAGCTCACATTCAGATCGCCAAAACAAAAAAAAATCACGTTGACCTGTCTGGTACAAAGGATGACAAAAACAGGTTCGCGTCACAGCTGTTAGTGTACTTAACCATGATGGTCTTTACCTCGCCTGTGAAAGTTGTCAAGTAATATATCAAGTCATACTTTGACCAAGTTAATCAAACTAAAACATCAGTATCCAAATAATCCCAGGTTCGACGACGCGATCTTATGCATTAGGACCGATAGAAGTGGGAATGGTTGGGCCGTAAGAGAAAAAGTTGATTTAGCCGGCACTACAAAAACTTACTGAAAAGTAAATCGGTCAATCACGAAACATCAAATGCAGCTTATAAGACTGTTTCTTTAGCAGTATCAGTATGAAAAACACCTTCTTAAAATTAGCAACTTTCGATCTTGGAACTGCACCACCCAGAGCGATTTTCACTGAAAAATAGCAAGCTGAACGACGCTTTTCATATTACAAACAAATGGGAAATTAATTGCGACAAAACTTCGAATCCACCTGACTGCCGTGGAAAAAGCTGCAACAAGGCCCAAACGCTGTACAGAATTACGACGCGTCAGCGACCTGAAAAAACACACGAGCAACCACAGTCCATATCAAGTTTCATCCATCGTCTCGTCAAGCACAGGCTCCGCATCGATTCGCACATCCTCCGAATCGTCCAACGCATGAAGCGATCGATGCCACTTTTCTTGAGAAGTGGTGCTTGAGTTCTGAGCATTCGCACCAGTGTTGCTCGATCTTGAAGAATGCCTTCGATTATCCGGACCAAGATCGGAGGATAGAGCATCAGCAGGAGTGTAAGCGTCACTAGGATCGGACCGTCGCTTCACCACTTCGCCGTTGGATATTTCCTTTCCAATTGTGGACCAGAGAATTGGCTTGGGGGCAGGAACTGGCTTAGGAACTGGTTTTGTTGCCATTTGTTGAGGCTCCGACTTGCTTTCTTCGTACTCCAGCTGTTCGAATTTGTCGTGTTGCCAACGATCACCGCCAAATGTGCGTAGTGAATCAACACGTTGTGTATAGGGACGTTCAGGTGATCCGGGAGAACGGCGGTCACGGAAATCACGACGATACCCAGCTGATAACACAGTATGAAGTAATTTTGTTTGTAAATTAAAAAGCAAAAGCTCAAAGTAATTGGGTAGTTTTTCTCTAACAACGACGCTATAAGCACAAGTAAGAACGTGGTCTGATCAGATAAACCACGAGAACCAGCCAACATAATTGAAACGAACAGAGCAATAATGAACCGAACTGAAACAACCTTCGAAGTGGGTCACCTGAACCGAAAAAATATTAGTTGTAAGACAGAAAAAAATCACAAGCTAGAGAAACATCGTACGCAAAAACGTTCAAACCAGCCTGTGTAGTCCGTAAATTTTGTTACTAAATGTCCAAGTTGGTCACCTGATTTACTTTCGCAACATAAAGAAATTAACGCTGTTGCTTATGTTATAAACGTCGTCCAGCACACTGCACGAATGCAGTAATTTTAACCTGTACATTACTTTGGTTGATTTCTACAGAATCTGGAAATTTGTAAGTTGTCAACTCACGAGGCTGCACAAGGCAGTTGATTCGAATGACCTGGATATTAGTTACATCAGTATATATAGTCGTGCTATTTTTCAATCCGTGATAGCAGTTATTGCCATGACTGAAGTAAACTGGCATACGATTCTTTCTACACATCCAAAGTAGAATATTAACATCTCAGCACAATGAAGTAGCCGAGGGTGTAAACGGTTGCAAAGGTTATCGCGAATGTATGGTTCAAGCCCAACTGGAAGCAACTGCATAGAAACTGACATGCGACCGATAATTTGTACGTTAGCTTTTACACATTTAACTGGGTATATTGGCATATACATAGGCAACGTGTTTCTCATTACAAGCTGGAAGGCCCTCCGACGACAAAAGCCTCAAAAATTGTTCAGTCATGCCAACGCATTTGAATAGACAACTGCGTGCAACTGACAGGCTAAGGTCATTGCGTTACAATGGGACAACAGTGCCGAGGCTTGCGGTACATTAACTATACGGATATATGAACACACATTTGTGAGTCAATCTCGGCACGAGTTGCTCTTTTTCGTAGTATGCGACTGATAATGTACAGGAACCTGTCAGAGCACAAATCGCGTGCAACAACATCAACTTGTTGGGCGTCCAATGTATGCATGTACCTTGCAATCGAGAGACAATAATCTGCACATAACTTCGATACAGTACAATAGTGTGTCCATGTATAGTGTCCAACCAAACAAGGGCGGAACATACCATACTGTTCTGTCCGAAAAAATGCCCAACTCAATTACGAAATTCGAAAACATAAAATAACCACCGTTCGGTGCATGCTTCTTCGTTAAAATGTTCCAAACAAAAACGTGCACGGTTGAGATTATACTCTCAGTCTCCGGTCTTCTGGACACTAAGGAATGCCACTTTTAACATGTGCGTCATCCCTTCCTATTGACAATGGGGATTGTTGATTTGTGCCTGTTCTCTCTTTGAAACACGCCTATCGATCTTAACCATAAGCAGAAGATGCAGTCATAGATCCGCTTTGCTGCGTCTAAGTTGTCCGTGGATCGCCTGACCGAGAATATCCCCGACTTCATGTATAACCCAAAAGCTGGTGCCTCCTTCGAGGCGTGGTACAATTGATGAGAAGAAATGTTTACAATTGAGCTGATATCCCCAGACGATGAGAAGAAGGTTCATCTCCTCCTCGGGAAACTGAGCCTAGCGGAACACGCTCGCAACACCAATTTCATATTGCCTGCCGATCCGTGAACTCTGAGTTTTGGGGATACGGCCCAAGAGTTGATGATCATCAGGGACACTTCATTCCTCTCCAGCTCACTGTTCCAGTGCCTCATATGGCCAAACGAAATGTAGACGACTTTGTCACCCATGTTCGGTTTTCAGTTGTATTCTCCAATTACCAGGCTTTGTAGACCATCCGTATCTACCTCCTTGTTAAAAATCGACCAGGAACCAAACATCAAGCTGGAACAGATCGCGGACGAATGCGAGAGGTTGGTCAACCTCAAGCACGACTCAGCCATGATCCACCATCCGAAACTAATTCTGCCGCTTTCGGCAATATTGCCGTCAGCGGTGCCACACGGTCTGATACGAGGATGGTTCCTACCAGCCATGAGCAACGGATAAGGTCAAGCTTATACTGGTCTCCAAGTTCAAGATGCCAATCGGGCCCCGTTCAGTTGTCAGGCCTAACAGTCGGCTGGCCGTCTTCCAAGCCAGTGTCGCCGATTTTCGAACGCGTCCATCCATATCAATGATTGTTCGGATCACCTTTTACCGAACCCGTTCAGTTGTCAGGCCTAACAGTCGGCTGGCCGTCTTCCAAGCCAGTGTCGCCGATTTTCGAACGCGTCCATCCATATCAATGGTTGTTCGGCTCACCTTTTACCGAACACGGTCTCTGATACCGCGATTACATCCGAAAAGCTCTGGCGATCCCTGGGCAGCCCTCCTGTCCACCAATCATCCCAGACGGCAACCAGTGCTTGTGGTGGCTCGGTGCAGTTGACGGGAAGACTGCACTGTTCGGTGTCAGATCGTAGCAATACCGTCGAAGGGACATGATACGTCTTCAAACCTGGTCGCGATCTTCTCGGGCTTGACTAGCCCGAACTACTTAGCCTACTGGACGTCCCAGTCTGAGCCATCGGAGGTCTTCTGTCACATTCCCGAAGCTGTCGGATCACAACATTCAACAATCCACCCCCGTGTCCAGGGACGACCTTTGTCTCTGTTCATGCACCCAAGTCACAAAGCTGTTGTGCCTTGGCAACCAACCGGTTCTCCGCCTCAAATGATCAGTTCCCCACGCAGCTCTGTCAGGAGCTTAAACGCGTAGAATAACTGGGTGCCTTGGTGCCAGTCTTTTACTCCGCGTGGACCGTCCCCATCGTCATGGTGAAGAAGTTCAAACAATCGGTCAGGATTCGCAGTGACTTCTCAACGAGTGCCAGTGTTTCAAAAAAAAACCTGCTTTCACTTCCAGTGCTTCAGGACATATTCACCATGTTCAGCGGCGACACCTGTTCCTCCAAACTGGATTTGACTGAGGCATATTTCCAAACTGAGGTAGCACCGGAATCTTGTGAACTACTCACGACCAACACTCACAGAGGCGTTCCCCAGTATACCACACCTCCATCTGGAATCCTAATCACATCCGTTATTTTCCAACAAGCAGTCGACGCAGTGCTTACTGGTCTAAAAAGTAAAGCCGCCTACTTCGATGACACATTTATATTGGGGCGAAACAACCGATGAACCCCAACACCGAATTGCCGCGGTTTTCCAACGAGTCCAGGAGTACGGTTTCCAGTTGCGAACAGACAAATATCAAATGTTTTTGCGGTCCATCAAATATCAGAGTTACATTTTTGATGCCGCTGGTCGTCACACAGATCTCAAGGACATTCGCGCAATTCAACGGATGCCCGCGCTCAAGGATAGTTCAACGCTCTGGTCTTTCTTTCGGCATAAACTATTACAATGCTCTTCTTCCAACGTTTCACGATGTTCGGGTATCCCTCAATCATTGCTACAGAAGTATGCTCCTGTGGTGTTGGTCCCGCAACTGAGAGAGCTCTTTCGCCAGGCTGAAGAGGTTGATCAACTCCGACCCATTACTGAAGCACTGCGATCCAACACTTCTGATTGTGGTGGCCGTCGATGCTTCAAACTATGGTGGTGGTACAGTCGTTCCACACATCTGCCTGGATGGTTTCGGGAATGATATTGCTCACGTCTTGCGTACGAACCAACTCAACAGAGAAGTATGTACAGATTGAGAAAAAGGCTCAAGCAATCATCCTTGCGGTGTAGGAGTTTCATAAACTTCCCTTGTAAACCCGCCATGAGCCGCTACCGTCCATTTTTGGACGGAGGAAGGGCATCATGGTGTAGTCCGCCAATCGGCTGCAGTGGTGGGCCACAATACTGTAATCCACTACCGTCCCACAGATGAGGTCGCTCAAGAGGATGGTCTGTCGTATCGCAATGGAAACCACAGCAAATCAGAGGAAGACGCCGTCATTTCTATTTTGATAGTTGGGGACGATGTTTGTCGTCAGCTTTCAAACGCCATTCGCGGATCATGATAACTGTCGTCGACAGCCCGACGCGCCACTGCATTGGATCCGGTTGTCAACCAGGCCGTGACTGCAGCCAAGACAAATCTGCCCACGGTTCCTCTTGGTGGTGAGATAGGTCATCTTTACCATCGGCGTAGCTTGTTGAAAGTAGTGGGTCCCTGCATGTTTGTCAACTGCGTGGTCAATCTAGCCTCCTGCCACTTCGCTGCTCTGCGGCGCTTCATTCTGATCATCCCGGCACCAACAGGATGAAGGCCGTTGCTCGCGGATCTGAGAAATGGAAATGTATGGATGATCAAATCGACGGTTTGGCGAGACAATGCTCGAAGTGTCAACAGGCCGTCAAACTATCTATCAGATAGGATGTTGCGCCTTGGCAACTAACGGTTCACGATAATACCTTCACTCGTCTTGGTCAATGTATATTACAAATAGTCAGAGACAGTCGCACTTTTAACAGCAAAATCCGTCACTACGATCTATGTTCTGCGCTGTTTCTATCCAACAACGGTTCCTGACGTTCTCGGGTCAGAGAACGAGACTCAATTCATCTCTGAACACTTGGAGGATTTTTGCCACCATTCCCTCAATCCGCACACTAGTTCTCCCCCTTATCACCTGTAATCCAAAGGACAATCTGAGCGCTTTACGAACACTTTCAAGCGAGCGCTCTTCAAATTTTGCGGAGGGTGGACCACAGACGAGATTTTACAGGATTTTCTGTTCGTCTATTGCACAACCACCAACTATGCATCTCCCGTTAGTCGATCACCAACCGAAGCTTTCGTCGGTCGCAAGCTTCGTATGATCTACCAAGCTCTCATCCCGACGGATAAACCAGCACAGACATCCAGTCGGAACTCTGACAACGGTTTCGCCATTGGAGCAGCCGTATACGCTCGCGACCACCGATCTGATCACAGTGACTAGGCGAACGCTACCATGAGTGCAAGTCACAGGAAGGTGTTTTATGACGTCTCTGTCAGCAGCATCATACGAAACGACTGCAACCAGTTGCGCCCGGCGGCATTCGACGAAGCAGACAATAGCACTTGCTTCCGTTGATATTTTTGGACCCTGGGGTCAGGTCATATGACACAGAGGTGATTGAGGAAAATTCTTGGATGCCCATCCAAATTATGAGAATCTGTCACAATCGCATTATAGTAATATACGAGTGGTGAGCACTCACACATAGAAAGTTGATCGTCAGTTGTCTGCAAGGTCACTGATACACAGAGTATGCAGAGAACTAGTCCCGAAGAAACCAAATTAAGGAAGGCACGAACGTGTTTATTTCCGGAGGCAAAGACATTTTAATTCCATAAACTCGACTGTGAGCGATGTAACACATTTCTACCATCAAAACACCACAAAACATGACTCATAAGTATCCAGGGTTTCTCTCAAGACTGTTTTGTATCTCAACTACTTGAAACGCATACAAAAAGGAGGATTATCACCATGCAAATGACTAATAAGAAATACAGGGTCAGGTGGAATACCATTAACTGAAACTTAATCTACCTTTTTGCTATAGTAATGCGCCACGATTTTCCTTTGTTCCGGATCAACATAACAAGCCTGGAAGTGTGTTAATAGAGTCAAAGGCATGTAGTGAATAACGAAACTCCGTCTTTTGTTTTATTAAAACAGTTATTACACCATTAGCAGTGGCGAAAATGATCGTCTTTATTGGTGTAATCTGCAAGTGCCTTGTTCAGGAGGGCAACTCGCGTTTAATACCGAGAAAAGTTCCCGTACAAAACGCAGAGCCGGTCTACTTTAGATTAGTGCTTCACACGGTTTGGCTGCAGCGTGCGCACTCTTTATGTCGTGGATATTTTTGCTTGCATTTGTCATGCGTGGTCCAATTTCGCTGAGATGGCCTAAAATTGTTCCGGTCACTTCGTGTTGTTTCGCATCCGTCCGCTGTTGATTGGATACTTCCACCATGGCGAGAATTCGCTAAATGCTGGAATAACCGCGCGCCCTTGACTGTCTACCTAACCACGAGGGACAGAAATGTGTTTTAGGATCGGACTAAGTCTGCAATGTAGCTGGGTCGAACAGTACTGTAATCGGTCACTCATAGTGTAGTTCTTCACTGAAAAAGGCATAGTGATATGGTTCAGACGATGTTTGCGTGGACGTTGGTTTATCGAACCCACGCAAGTCAAACCGTGAACAGCTGTTTCAAGACACAATCAATACCTAATATGACGAGTGTTCAATCGGTTAAAGTTGAATCATTCATTTTTAGGTCAACTGAACAATCCCTAGTAAAGGTTTCTGATTCGTGGATAACTAAGACTGCGTGCCAGAACGAAATGTGAAAACAGACTAAAAGCCGTTTTACACATCCCATTTATCCGTCATGTGCACAAAACTTAATTTAGTCAGACAACACTATCGAACTGTTGCTTCCTGAGCTGAGCCCAGAAAACCCCCTCGAAAAGTGCTTTGTCCATGGTCTTCGAAAGTTTCCTACTTCGAAGGAAATGCCTAACATGGAAAGGACTTTTGATCTCGTAGCGCTTCGTGGATAAGAATGTTTGCTATTGGGTGTGAGTGGGTGCATAAATGAGAGGAAAACAGAGTGTACTGACAGTAACCAAAGAGAGATGAGCACTTGTGGTTTGGTGGATATTTTGAACCACGGGTAAGCGAAGTAGATGTTCTGGGCAGTTAGCATTAAGCAGTTTTACGTCAACGGAAAAAAAAACATACTTTACTGGTGAGTAGTCGAGGATTTGGATTAATTTCAAGTTGAACATCACCCACAATTGATCGCAGCTGTCGCATTCCCATAGACTTTCCAGTCGGCCCCTTTCGAAAAGAAGCACTAGACTCGAGTTTCGCTCTCATTAGAGCTCGTCAGTAGTGCATATCCTTGCCACTGCCGGGACTAGAACTCCGGCCTTGCTTTTCGTGAGTTCTAGTCCCGGCAGTGGCAAGGATATGCACTACTGACGAGCTCTAATGAGAGCGAAACTCGAGTCTAGTGCTTCTTTTCGAAAGGGGCCGACTGGAAAGTCTATGGGAATGCGACAGCTGCGATCAATTGTGGGTGATGTTCAACTTGAAAATACTTTATCCAGTTATCAGGAAGTATGCGAAGGGAAACGTGATCCTCCAACAAACAATGCCGCGATACAAACGTCCCACTTGACTTCTGCTTCGTAAAATGCTGTTGATTCTGGTCCCAATAAATAAATGACGTCAAACTAATGAGTCTTATGAATAATGTGGTGGCGAAAAGCAAAGGTCGTAGACTCGAACCAATCATTATCAAAAACGATGGCACCGATTCATTAAAGAAGAGGGAGCAGTGCACAACACCACTTTCATTTGACCCACATCTCGTTATCCCATCGATACAACTATGAAGTCCAGTATGTACTGTTAGCAGAAAATATTAAATAAGTGTTACGTATTCTTGTAACGTGAGATACCCTAAAAGACTGACGAGATGAACTCCAACATGATTTGGGTGCACCGCTCAATCTGCCTGTGCATGGCAATGCTCTATAAGATAGCCAGTGCTAACGGTTCCTTTTCATGTGCAAACTCTACGCGGTTGTGAACCTTTGATATTTATTAACTACCAACGTAGAGAATTAAGAGTGCCTGAATGGACGTAAAATACTCAGTCTTGCTTCGCCAAAATGAACAGGGTTTCACATACCCAGAGAGACCGCATACGACTGTGGATTACGGCAGATGCTACACGTGTTAGACTAGCTGACCGACTATCCTAACTCGAACCTGCACGAAAATCTGAGGCAAACTAACTCGACAAGTATGCGAAGATGCTACAGTCCATGTCAGATTTGAGAAGTAGCCCGGGTCTAACTCCACCTTGAGTCGTTTATAAAGAAAATACCGAAACTGACAGACGAAATAAATACGTACTAGCTGAATCGAAAAGAACACGCGAAAGTAATCCTCCGGGCTTGCCACGATCATTCCTACAATATTTTGCACTAGGAGTTAACAGGTGTCAAATAGTTTTTCGCCGTGCGGTGATCTCAGCTACAAAGGCATGAACAGTCGCAGATTGGTGAGGTACGGCAACGACATTATGTATAATGTTCCGTGCTCTAAATGTTGTCGTAAGCTTATATATATATATATATATATATATATATATATATATATAATTTTGGGGTCCCCACTTGACCCGTTGTTCGCAGACGTGTTTATACTCACTTCATGTGAGTAAAACTTATAACACGTTGAAACAGTCCGAGGCGTGACTGGTTAGCATTTTCAACACCACGAGTCGTGTCGGGAGAAAGTTATGGCTGGCTGAAGAACAATCGTAAGGAAGCTGTTCAGAATAGATGCACGATTGTTATACAGTATACATGAATGATAACATGTATAAGGAATGTCTCAGAATGGAAAGAAATGTAACTGAAGGTTAGTATTACATGAACGGTCAATGTATGAAAGTGTTGAAGTGAATTCACTCACAGACGAAATCGTGTACAATCGTGAGGCGAGTAGGCGCAACACATCGCTGATTGTAGAAGACTTACTCGAACAAATGCTTTGTAACGACGTCACCACACAGTACGTCCGATGTCAAAACATCCGTTTCAACCGACCATTAAATGTCAAACTAACATTTAGCCTGCCATTATCGACGTGATTACTGATGCACCAGATCTTACTACGATGTAGTGCGTACAGTCAGAAGGAACAATTATACTAATCGGCGATACCATGCTCGCACATAACCTGGTTCGAACACGATTGCAGTATGTACAAGTGAAGCCGCACTCAATGTGTACTGCATGAGATGACTTCATTAAAGTGCGTAGATTGATATAAACGGACTGCATATATTCCAAAATTGATGAATCCAATGTAATTGGAAACAAAAACATGAGAGAGATCCGACTGTGGAAAACCACGGCTTAGTCTGGATTCAAACAACGACAAAAACATTTTTAAAGGGGGCAAGCGCTTCATCAACTGAGGCACGAAACCGTATCAGAAGTTTACATTTGGACCCAAGTATCTAATTAGCCCAATGTCACATGGAAGCTAACAAATCATCCAAGGGAGTGATTGCCCCAGCAAGACCATTCAAACAGTTCCCAGTGAAATCCACCAACGCCACCGCTGAGTGTTAAAAGTGTATTACTGCAGAAAATATGTCAGCAAAGCTGAACTTCATCAGTTTAAAAAGTTTGAGACTTCACCTTTTCTAATAAACCGTTAAAAGGCAAACCAACGAAGGCGTCAAAAAACAGTTTATTTGCTGTTAAAATGTGAACGAACGAACCAATACTGAACAGTAAAACGCACGAAAGAGTGGATGGGACGGTCAATAACACCAGAGCATAAAACCTTTTCGTCTAAGACAATGGACATGCATGACCTTCTGTCACCACTACCTCTAAAAGGAAATGCCGTGGAAATTATCGAAAATGTACGCTGGAATGAAAGGATTTCCGAATAACGCCACAAAATGAGGTGTACATAAACGAATGACAGAATACGTTACGATGAACCATAATGTGGTGTGAAAGGGCGCTTGCTCATTCATTCGCACAGGTCGACAAAAAAGAACAGGCGCATTCGGTAGGGCAAGGGGGAAACTATTTATAGACGTTCACAGAATCCAAGGTTTCAAAAACGCTGGAATGTCTCGGGCAATTACAGTACCTTGCC
>LOND01001179.1:37904-55075 GCA_014220965.1 Paragonimus kellicotti | reverse complement strand
CCAAGTATCTAATTAGTCCAATGTCACATGGAAGCTAACAAATCATCCAAGGGAGTGAATTGCCCCAGCAAGACCATTCAAACAGTTCCCAGTGAAATCCACCAACGCCACCGCTGAGTGTTAAAAGTGTATTACTGCAGAAAATATGTCAGCAAAGCTGAACTTCATCAGTTTAAAAAGTTTGAGACTTCACCTTTTCTAATAAACCGTTAAAAGGCAAACCAACGAAGGCGTCAAAAAACAGTTTATTTGCTGTTAAAATGTGAACGAACGAACCAATACTGAACAGTAAAACGCACGAAAGAGTGGATGGGACGGTCAATAACACCAGAGCATAAAACCTTTTCGTCTAAGACAATGGACATGCATGACCTTCTGTCACCACTACCTCTAAAAGGAAATGCCCGTGGAAATTATCGAAAATGTACGCTGGAATGAAAGGATTTCCGAATAACGCCACAAAATGAGGTGTACATAAACGAATGACAGAATACGTTACGATGAACCATAATGTGGTGTGAAAGGGCGCTTGCTCATTCATTCGCACAGGTCGACAAAAAAGAACAGGCGCATTCGGTAGGGCAAGGGGGAAACTATTTATAGACGTTCACAGAATCCAAGGTTTCAAAAACGCTGGAATGTCTCGGGCAATTACAGTACCTTGCCCCATAAAATTAGCCCCTTACGTGACTGTCTTGTCTACCACAGTCTGTTCCATCTTGTCATCACTTGGTGACATTAATACGCTAATACGGTATTTTTGTGACACTGCTGCCTACGCATGTGTACTTTGCGATAAATCACTGAACTTAATGAAGAAGCACACCGAAAGCGTATTTTCTGACCGGTCAGGTGAGCTGAGTTAGACATCACTGTTTTACAAAGTGACAGGTCGAGCAGTAACGAGAGTTTGTAAGAAAGTATAATGTTTCGAGCGGAAAATTTAAGGAACTGGACTGTAAATGTTAAAAGATATCTCGAACAGCACCGCGCCAACTTGCAACTGGAAATATGAGGAGTAAATGAAGAGGCGAACGAAGAAAAATCATTATGAAGAGATATGATCGACCCTTAGTGAGGTTAGTTAGGTGGGAGCCATTTACAACGGCTCCAACACTGCCTCGAATAGGTGGTCCCACGATCCGGTCGAACTGGAATGAGAGGGTGCGTTAGGCGTCTATACTGGGCTTTAGTGGTAGCGGAGAAAGACAGACAAGTGGTTGTCACAAACTGAATTTGGCCTCTGTGACAATGGATCAGTGATCCGAGTCATAGTTGAGATTTCAACCTCATATACCAGCATAAGTCTGTTTTGACATTGAATAATACTGCCGAGGCACGTGGAGGCTGCCTCGAATAGCTATCGTTACACTCATTAAACAATGAAGTTGCGTGATGTTTGTCGTGAATTTTTGGCTTGTCAAAAATTACTATGTAATGGACTCACAAAATTCCAGTAGTTAGATGGATCCAATAGGTGTGGTTTTACAAAGCGATTAGAATTACAAATGTAGTACACATGGACAAAGAGCAACAAGTGAAAAATATCAACGTTAAACTGTGGTGATAGCATGTGAGATGTATGTGAACATAACGATGGTTTCAAGGAGTGGTACTGCTAGAACAAAGTGGTGAACGTGAAATGAGCAACAGTTCGAGGGGCCTTGTGCTTACGATTTCACTTTCCTTCACTAGCTCTACGGTTACTTCACGTAGCGTCCTCATTTTACACAATTCGACGGTGTAACTGCAATACTCCTTAAGAATTGCTTATAAGCTCACATTCGACCTTGTACGTTCGATGTTTCGTCAGTAAGTTCTCTGCATTACTAGCAAGACTGGTTGGCATCACGATAGAAAGTAAGAAGACAAAAGAAGTGGGCGCAGGCGGTCCGTCAACTCTAAAGTTCAAACAACCATCAGCCAAATACCTACACCCTACAGACAAGCAAATGCGGTCCAAGCGAGAATGAGACGGATCTATGAGCTGCCTTCGCAAACACAGCGATATTCTGCATGCTGTAAACATGATCATTCACAAAATAAAGTGCACACCTCTAAGAAACCTGCAAGTAAAAATCTTCATTCCATTTACAGTGATGCAGCTGCGCACGGAAGTCATTTAAAAAGTACTACGTTAATCAGTTTTACCGGTGTACTTTCAGATAAAAGGTTTCAAATACTATCTTATAATTTGGTAAGTTCTGTATAGCAGAACAGCGTTAGCAAGACTTTAGCATATCTAAATAAACTGTTTTATTGACGAAGGATCAAGTGTTTAAAAATGCCCTCCAGGAATCAGAAGTCGCATCTACGAACATGCTGACAGTGCTATTCTTGAGTTGCCAACATCAATAATTCACTTTACAGTGCACAACGTAAATATCAGCTCAAATCATAGCAGAGTATGCCGAGACGCCAAGAAAACGAAAGATGACAACCAACAGAGTAGGTACGTTAGTAGACAATGTGGAAAAACCAACCTGTACTGTTGGGAAACCGAGTGCGCCAATTCCGACGACTAGTCAGATCAGTATCGTCACGCGTATCGTGCTGGAAAAAAAAGCAAGATAAGCGTCATCACAACAAACTCCGAAGACGGACGAAAATATCTGAAGCGCTACCCAGTCGCCTAAAAGTCACATGTGGTCATCAAGAAGAAAAAGGCGACAAACATAAGTTTACGAAAGATTCATCGTCAGGTCAACAGTTCTAAAGGTTAGAATGCATATACCCGTTAAAAACGGGAGGTAAATCGCGTAGTATTGGCTGACAGGAAAACACTCGGTTTCCGCTGAGCTTCCGAGCATTCTGAAGATCACTTCAGTTGGTCCGAACTAACTCATTCAGTTGTGGATAACTGTGGTTCTGTGGTTAGTTACGACGTTCCCGACGATGCACCATCGGTAAACAAGGGAGTTTGGATCACTGGAAGGCAATGAAGGTGCAGCTTTTTTGCCTTCTTCCTCTTCTTTTTCTAAGGTGATGAGAGATTGTTGTCTGAACTGACTACACTGTTTCATTTCATATTAGAGGTTGAAGAAGTGTTTCATGATTTTGGCTCATCAACTATCACATCCATTTTCAAAAAGGCTACCAAATCGACGTATGACAAACACGGGTATCAGCTTTAGTTCTACCGCGTCCAAGCTGCTCACGAAATCTTAAAGTGAGGCGGCCTCTGAAACACAAAGAACCAGAAAAGAGAAAGGCACGTTTTTGACTTGATCGCGAGTTTATCGATTATATATATCGCGCATCCGCAATACATATCTCTGCTAGCGGTTATCGGTATGCCCTCTAGGGTGGCCCTATTCGCAAAGTCCTAGTACGTCAGTCATGGTGAACCTGTTTTAAGTGCAGGATGCGCGTTAGTGGTTAACTATCTCTAACGGTCTCCACATCGAATGATGCTCTATAGGCTTGTTCGACCTGCTTCCACCTGTACAGAGTGATGGACGATATTCTGAAAAGAGCATCCAGAGGTACTGGGGATCTCGAAATGGAACTTCTGCCGGGTAGCAAACGGGCTGATATTGAGTGCGTGGACGACATTGTTTTACTGCATAGAGCATTTAGACCACGCTGATTCAGTTAGATTGTATGGCTGGTCTTTGTAGTATGCAGTGCACATTCAAAGTGTAAAGGGTTATTGCAAGATTGGTTTGGCATTAGTCCTCTCTTTGTTATTTCCAATAGGTTACTGGCTACTGTCGGTCACTTGATCTGTCTGGGTAGTTTCTCCTCGTCAGTCTTTAATATTGTTGACGAGGTATTCACGAGGGCTGTGAGGGCACGTAGTGCCGTCGCCAACTTTTGTTAATTGTAGCTTCGAAAAGACATCCATTTGTCGATTAAAGGCATGGTTTACAACACGTGTGTGTGTTCAGTTTTATTCTGTGGATCAGACACCTGGCCCATTTGTGTGAAAAGTGCATCTGGACTCTCGGTGTTTGACCACTGTTGTCTCCACCAGTTGCCCAGCATCAAATGAGCTGCTCGTATCAACAACAAGACAGCCTGTCCAATTCGATCTTCTGTAGATGGATCGTCGCAATGGGAAGTCTGGTTACGACAAAACACAACAAATGAGACCAGTTTAACAGTTCTTCTTCTAATGAGAAAATCCCACAGCCACCCTGTTCGTTTGCCTATAAAAGAATCTGTTAAGAGTAAATTACGTTCGATGTGCATTAGAGTAGCCAATTCAGTAACTTCACTGGACTCGTCCAGTCAGGACGACGCATCAATAAACTCACTTATGTACACGTACAGCCGACGACTTCTACCAACAGAACGTTTGTGAACAATGAGGTAACATCAAGAGAACACAAACCCATCATCGGCGTTGAACCTTAACCCCACAGACTTCCTAACCACCAACATTCAAATCACAAACGAAGGCTGACAGCTGACCAAATCAACCTACTGGTGGTTCAACTAAAACGGAACGCTTGTTCGTAAATTAACAGTCCATTCAGTTCTCACAAAAGGGACATTTCATAACCAAGACAAATACGGCAGCAGATCAGGAAGAAACAACTTCGGGTGTTGTTACGCTTCATCAATATTAGATAGTTTTACACAGAATGTACCGTGGATAGATTACTCAGCTAATCAACCAGCTTGCGAACGGCACATACGACTGCTAACAATAGACTGAATACGAAATTAATGCCTACCGAAAAGTTAAACCGGGCACGCAAAAGCTTCACCTAAAGCAGAGCGTAAACGAAAACAGTTTGTTTCGGAAATCAGTAGAACATACCATGAAATAAGCAGGGTTGCGCGGGGTTTCTAAAGGGTCCAGCGGATGTGCTGTAAAACACGGAAAGTGATGTATCAAATACAACGGGATTTGTACAACTATATTCATTCATAACTTTTCAACAATCAAACATCGATATGAGGAGTATCCGCAATGAAGACAGATAGCAAAACCGACCGAATCAAATCTAAATAAATAAACTGGGAGATCCAATTGAAACACCTACCAGTCGTCTGCAAGAACCAATTGAGGACGAACGCATGGACAGATATTCATCTAAAGTTAGAAAGTGGTTCCTAAAACACGGTAAACCCAACCATCCAAAAATTAAGAGCGACAGACGGACAAGCGTAACTCTGAACTCACAGTAGCGAGAACCACTGCCTGAGTCATCGACCCGACAGCCATAAAATCGACTAGGGGCGATGGCAATTACGTCATACTGCGGTTTAGACAAAGCAGCGGAATCAGCTTGCCTGTAATGGAAATAAAACAAAGAAATCAGTCCAAAGGTTCTAGAACCAAACATGAGGATGATAATACACAATTGTAACAAGTCAATCATAGAAAGACAATTATCAAAAGCAGGAGACCGAACCAAAACATCCGCCAGTATGGCTAAAGGCCGAAAATATATGTACAATGCAAACACATTGAGGCAGCCGGCGACAGTTGAGCCACGAAATCCATATGCCAAAATATCTAACACACAACATTATCCATGAAAACTATAAACAGTAGCATAAAGCTGCGACGCGCTGGGTAAGGACAGAGTCAAGGATTGGCATAGGCTATTTGGACAAAAGTGACAGACACGACTTGTTAAACGGAATATCTTATGATCACTCTATTCAAGTGATTGACAACTGTCATTATTGAAAAATTTCCCCTGTCGCTGTCGTAGTGAACAGTGGCTAGAGGTCACCAATGGATGCCTGACAGTCCGGTGAATGGATAACTACCGGGTAAATTGAACTACCCATGTTCGCTCACTTTCAACCGCGAAACTTTAGGATAGCAGACCGTAAACACTGGAAACTAACCGTGATTCATCTTGAATGTTTAGGCTGTGGTAAATCGTAGAAATAAAACAAAAGTTTACAAGTGTGGCAATTCAAAGGATTTATATTACACACTATTTACATCATTAAAGATAATGTCAACTGTTAGGAAGACACGGACTGGGAAACCACTACTCATTCACTTGATAGGATCTTCAAAAGTAAACAGAAAATTTGCTACACTTTTACCGAGCAAAACTTCTAGATTCGGGGCCGAATAAACCTAGGTTCAGAGGAACCAACGTTTCATAGGGAGAACATAATGAACCAATAAGGATAAAGATGATTGCATGGAATTAGATTCAATTGACGACCAAAGAAGCGACACACGTGAGCAGTCACTGGCATCAGACGAAATGAGTATGTACATGTAGGTGTACTTACCTAGAACGTCCGCTTGGCGCTATACAATCTAATAGGCGCTTGGCTATTAAAGCTTCATCCGCTGCCGATCTATAGAATTTGATCTGCCAGATTAAAAAGAAACGGACTAATCTGTTGAAAAAGCCGCCAGATTAAAAACGGAGAAACATGACAGAATGCCGGAATGAAAGAGCAGCAGTTCCTGCATGGTGCTAGTAGACGACAGGAGCTTAACAAATCATGCCAAAAGCGAGCTGTTACGTGTGTTGAGTTCTTTCAGACTATCCATGCCAGGACGGCATGGTCGACGGCATCGTTGATCGGACGTAATCTCTCAAAAAGCCATGACAATAACCCGATAATTCTGAACGTCACTGGTTAAGATATTGAACAGAGGGTGTTTTGTCGTGTGAGTGAATTGCGCAAAAGTGGCGGACAGATGTAGGAAAAACTGGCATTCACGACCTAGCGACCAAATTATCTCAACGATTTTCGCGTTACAGCGAAACCCCATGTGCCACCAAATAACTTTACCTTGGCGAAAGTGTAACAGACTGTTAATTTTTGTCGAAATTACTATAAACCAACCAAGTATGTAAAACAAACAATATCGAATGGAAAAAATCATTTGGTATGCGTGGCCAGAAGGAACGCGAGACCAGTAATTTATTTAAACGAAACAGAATTATCACCGATCATTCGGTAAATTCTCGGATGATTCAGCCAAGTCGATGGTCTTATTTTGGTTGAGAAGTTCTGAACACAAAGTAAACGATTGTACAGTTAATGTGCTGCGCCCAGACAAGACCGCGCATCCCAAGTACAATGTACTAACGAGTACGACCCTACCATTACAGGGGATGACTTGGACAAATATGGGGAAGATATATTACGTAGTTACGAACAGAATCGGTTACTAAACATGTGGACTAAAGTTCCACTACCAGTCGACATCAAATCACTCTTTACTGACGAGTTCTGTATGCACACCATGAGCCTATTACATCGTTTCAAAATGGATCAGGAGAGAGGCAAGATTGAAAATTAAGTGCTTAACTGTCTGGCCTACCGATTGAAATATGCAAAGAAGCAGGTAAACAAAAAAAACCTCACTAGCATCGTCTAGAACGGGTGAGAAGAAAGCATAGAGCAAACAAATGATAAATGCTCGACTGCTCACCTCCGGTCGATCAAAAACCGGCTTCAAACCTTCTGATGACCGACGTGGAATCCTAAAAGATGACGAATGTGGCTCGTCATCGATCGATCTTTTTTTGCCTATTAAAAAATATAAGAAAACAACCTGATGTACGCAAACTGTAAGTATAGATGCAGTTTATTCGCAAGATGTGCAATAAAATAAGACTGAAAACGTCTGAATGATTTGATCTCACAAACGATTTGTGAACGCGAATGGAATATATATATATATATATATATATATATATATATATATATATATATATATATATATATATATATATATATATATATATATATATAGTAAAGTGATTAATCCAAAAAACCGCAAGGATACTTGTTATCACACAAAATATAGGGTCGCGTATAAGTTGGGTGGCATCATCATCAACATCATCTGTGCTGGACACTGACGCATACATACATCTATGGAAAAAAGGACAAGCTATAGTTTAGAAACAGAAAAGCACATGGATAGGACCAAATTACTGGCGAAGTCTATTGTGATTATGATCAATCGTGAAGAACCAAGACCTCAAAATCACCTGTCCATTAGCAAAGACAACAATAGAACGGTGGCTAGTATGTGTAGAGAGGAGTGAAATCCCTAACTAAAGTGCAAAAGATAGCGAAGCAACTGCTGAAACATTTAAACCAAACTCAAATACTGAATATCAGTGTGTCTACATCTTGAAAAATATACAACTGAACCGCAGTTAAAAGTAAAACACCTACATTTTGCAAGGCTGAATGTTGAGAAGACATAACACGATTGTTACTTGCTCGTGGTTAACCTTAATATGTAGGAAGCAGGATGTTAAAATAACTGAGTTGTTCGACATGTTCCGTATGATGACCAATTTTTGGAAAACGCTTGATTTGTCCAAACAAAGTGTACCTCGTTTCTCTACACAGTTGTGTTCTTGCTAAAACAAATTCTGGAATGACCATTTAAGAGCATCGGATATTTATTTTCGATTTTTATAAATGTACTAGCATATATCTTAAACTCTTCTGCCCCGAGTGACTGTAATCTGTCTCAATGCCAACATGATTCAGTTGCACCGGCGAGTTTGCTTTATGCTCATTTACGGCCATTTCTCAAGAACTTGGCAGAGCTGAGTAATTTTGGTTGTTCCTTGCTCGGTTAACTGGACACCCGGTTGATTCACAAGTCAGCTGATGAAATTACCATTTTATACATGGTCTTTGAAACCGTATAAAAAACGATCATTTAGACCGTCGTTTTGACATCTTCGGATATCTTAAAATCGTCCCACTTATCAAACCGTCCCAGCCGGATTCACAGACTACTAGGTTCGGTCACACTTGCATACGTTCAGACGGATTCGACAGCATCAGGGAAGTGATCACTATAAATAAAATGACCATTTCTAGGAACTGACGTGTTCGTGCTCTCTTAAAGTGAGCAACTGATGATTGATCAATTCGGTTTCAGTTTCAGAAAGGTTGTTATTCCTTTATTCCGGTGAAAAACAGTATGATAAAAGGAAGGATACAGGATCATAGATTTCTACACGAGGGATGAAGACTTATGCTTATGCATACCTATCTTCCTGTTAATCACCGTGTTGGGCGGTTTATGGATATATAGAAAAACTGGACAGAAGTGAGTGGAATGAAAATTGAATGAGGCTACATGTGAATAATCATCTCAGTAAAGAAAGTTGAAACAAGCCGAAGCAATGCTTCTTCAGATATGTACACTTAATGGCATGTGGACGACAACAGATTTTGTCCGACAGTCACAAACGGTCGACAGATTCATAGCGAATGAATACATCACACGGAAGCCGTGATACTTCTTAGTAATGAGATCCGCCACCTTGGCTCGCAACAGGTGGCTCCGTAAAGTCTCTACAACCTGAAAACGATTGAAATCAAACATGTCGGTCGATAACTTGTTGAGTCCTTGTTACACTCACCCTTGAAGACAGATACCTTAGGCACGGTAAGAATGAAAAGTATTGCTGACGGTTCTGCCGAGATCATAGTGTTGGGACCTCAAAAGACGCCTGGTCTGCGAAGTTGTGTAATGCACGAAATCCTTCATAAGTTATGTGAAAACATAGGACAACAAACGCGTACCTTCATTTGCATGGCTGACGTGTATCCGCACATACTGGGAAGCAGTGCATCATCATTCACCTTAGTGCCACGTGTCCCATCGTGCATACACATAGTTCCAATAGACCCTTCTGGTCTCCCGACTTCCTAGCGTCGAGACCTGCCCTTCAGTTCCTGAACGTACATACCATACTACTCACAAACGGAGCTTAATGTTATACAACAGTAGTACAGCCTTCTGGGATGGTCGAGAATACCTGATAAGCGCCTGGTTACCTACGAGCCAGTAAGTTCTCTAGTTTGTTACTGACCTGCTACACAGGTATTTGGGATAGTTCACTTGCTCCCTGCATGCTTAAAAGTTGTTCATGATGTGAGGATATACGCACGTGTGCAGTGTTTACCCAGGGCACTGGCCACCTGTTCGTCTAAGCCGGTAAAACAACCAGCGGATTAAAGTTGTGAGACGCCAATCTTACTCACAGTGTATGCTACAACTTCACTGTAGAAAAGCGCATGATTCACCTTCAGCTTTTGAATAAGACCGAATTGATAACAAAAGTGTAGAGCGATTGCGCCACAGGATACAAGCAGCAGACGCAAGTTCTGTCTGTACCAGTTGGTACATGTTCCACACTGAACATTTTAATACAATCGGACGTTTGGTTCTATACGTTAGGCGTCTCGATAATTCCAATGGGTCAGGGACTACTTAACAGCGGAGGAAATTTCCTCAAAGATTGGCCCGCCGATAGTGATCTAAACTGAGTGTGGTGGTGTAGCTATGTCAACCAACAATGCGCAACTGTGTCTTTAGAGCTGTTTAGTTCCGAATAAGTTATTCAATTCAACTGTCCAGTGATCACTGTAAACAACTGCAGTTGAGGCATTAGAGTGTCGGTCACGTCGACAAGAATATAACCGAGACAAGACGGCTCCTGATCCACTAGCCACCTATTGTGATCCCGGACAGCTGCTGCTTGCACTGTTGTCCAAGAAGTCTGCATAGTAGGGAGATGTTGCAGCGTTAACTAATTGTTTCGTTAAATCTAGCTCGAAGTGATTAGTAAAGTCTAAGTCTAAAATAAAGATGGCATTATGTGCACGGTGTTATGTAGGGCTAGACCGAATTCCTTATGTGCAGATCACATCAGTCACGCAAGTAGTGTTGGATGACATCGACTTGTTACACTGATTCAAGAAGCACTATGCCATAAATACATGAGGTCTTTAAGTGCGAGCACAGATAAGGAGTCACATCACTGTGAAACACTGTCATGACAGAGATGGACAATCCGCCATCCCGCAGTTCTCCTTCACATTAGATCACTGTGATGCGCACAGCAGACGGGTTTCGGCGAATATAAAGAAATCGGGGCTCCTCCAGTTTGTTGAAGTGAAGTAGCACCGATACAAAAACAATAACAGAAGACAGATTCACTGCTTACAACAAGCACTATCCATGGATCTACTTGAGAAGATCCATTTAGGGGCATTTAAATCAAAGTTTGGTGGTGCGCCTTAAGACTGCCATCCTTCATCTGAATGGAGATGTGTCAGTTTATTTTAAATAAACTGGACGGGATTCGGCATATTCCTGGAGATCACTTACCGCATTCAAGGCAATTGTATAAGGTTTTGTGATGGTATACAGTTGTCTTCACTTGAATAGTTTTAAAACATTCCAAGAGGCGAACATGGGATTTTATCCACCTTCGGCATACAAGGGATTCGATTGACAATGACTGAGATGACGACCCCCTGCTAAACTAAACACTGAGGAACATGTTTTTTAATCAGTGCACTCATTGATCGTATATCCAGTGTCATGAAACACTAGATGCTGATTAACTGTTTGCGTGAACACCGAACATGATTCTCGGTAAATGGAGAAGACAAAAACGCTTATAACTGCGTTGCGTCCTCGAAAAGGAGAGTAGTATCATACGTTCTCCATTTCAACAACGGTCGAATGCCATCAGGATGCCACGCAAGACTGAAATTAGCTTATGGCAACACAGTTCAGCAATTTGGCAATTCAGTTCCTGATTGCCAACAACAAGTGATGATACACGCAAAGCCACTACAAACCTCTGGGAAACTTGCGTTCAACCACAACAGAAATTGATTTTGCCTGACGAAACAGGGTTGCCGGAGGAAGCTGTGTATTGTTGGCTATGATAAGTTGTGGGATGCGTCGTGTGTCGAAGGACCGGCCAGGAAGACGACGGTTGTAGACCGCTGTACCAGAAGCAGTAATCCGAGTGAAGCGTTCAGAAAGTGTGATCGGAGGTGGATTGACATGTGAGGAGAGAAATCGGCTCGAGTCCGTCTGGAAGTCAGGCAAGTAACACACAGATGGTTCGACTTCTGGTTTTTGCAAACCCTTATCTGGGATCAGGCTGGAAGATAAATAGGGTTTGGGAGAGGCCAACCGGTCGCGAACCGCAACATCATAGACTTGAGGTCTGCTGCAGTGGAACAAAAATGAAAACAAAATGAGTGGCAATATACGTGTATGGATAGTGGAACAGTTAGCACATTCGACGACTACACCTAACAAAGGTCGAATGAATGGAAACGACGGCATCCGCCAGTATTGCAAATCGTAACTTCCATCCCGAAAGAGTCTTGCGCAATAGCCTGACACGAGCGGGATGCGTTAAGAAAGATGGCAGGCAATCGGTCACATTAACGTGAATGCACTTACTTTTCTGCTGAGTTATTTGTGAAGCGGACAACGACTGACGAAATGAAACATCGGCAGTTGTGCAGTAACAATCTCACAGACGTTAACATCTTTCTATGGTATTTTCCCGTATGTTCTTGATCGCAATAGTAAGAATAGCTTAACCCTGACTAATTGGATACACACTTAAGGATTTCGTGCATAAGATCTTTAATCCCACGTCCTCCCATATTATTAGGAACTCAACTAACCATTCAATGCCAGAACCAATATCGACTGTCGATATCCAACAGTCAGTAACACAGAAGAGGTCAAATCGGTCAGATTAACGACTGCCAAGTCATCAGATCATTTACCCATCGCAAACGAGCAAACAAGATGCAAATAAAAAGCCGTACACCATCAATATGATGGCCTCCCTAAAAGCTTCAGTTACCGATTCAGGATCACAATGGCATCGATATATAAAACCAATTCAACTGGTTCTTGTCTTTATTCTCTAACACTAGGTCATCAACCGGCGTCACATACCGGTTGGCTGGGACATCTGCAAAGGATGTTCGGCGTAACAGACGACTGTTTGGCATCACAGCACATCTAGATGTGTATAAGAGACTGAAGATTGGGTGGGTGAACCCCCTGGTACTCGTTACTGAACACGTTACCTAACTACATTGATGCTATCCATGTCACCGGACGAGTGCGAAAAACAACAGACACCGATGATTGAAGACAACAGACAGCTCATGTTCTCAACTTTCACAGGTCATGTTCTACAGTCACAGAGTATCATAATCCCCTTATATGTGACTTTCAGGCTGCACAGAGGGAACTCTGTCACTAACGATGTCCTAGATCAGTGAATGTTGTAGCAATCGGAATACGAGCCCCTATTCGATTTTCTAAACCACGGCAGCTGTTGATGCAATTTCTCAGGCACGCGTATCAGTCGACAGTTCCATAACTTCGTCATTCAGCATCAAATTGAAGCAGGTAGCAATCTTGTAGTAGCCTAAGAATATTTTATGAGGCAGTAAAGTGCAATCTTAGGTAGGTGGCGGAGTGCGAGATATTTCCGGATACTACCAGCGCTGTCTGAAAACTGTCAAACAGCAACGCCATATCGACATCGAAGTCAAGATTATCCGGTCTTTCAGCAAATAGGAATGGCGTAGAGTCTTCCACTAGGCCGTCCATAACAAAATTTATCAAAAATGGAGAAAGTGGACGACCCCGAAACTCTTGGTGTTCGAACTAATAAACGATTCATCGTGGATCCTAACATGAGCTGAAATGAATGAATAAGGCGTTAACAGTACATTCACATGAATGATCAGCACAACTCCGCATTTAAGCTTTTCTAAAGGTACTGACGGAGCCGCTCAGTCCGAAACACCCTTACCATCGAGAAAACAGTTAATGGCAGCCAGCGACAAGCATGACGTCGTCTTCCTCGACTGCAGTGGATCGATAGGGGGTAATACATGCAGGACCCTAGCAGTAACTGGGATCAAGCTAATTTCACCACCAACTTCTGATTCGCCTAGGATAGGATAACTACTGTTGAAAGACTCCAACACAGATGGTCGACGTCATCCGAACTAGTGAAAACAACTGCGTCAATATGCTGAGACGAGACTATGTGAGCCAGTGAGCTGATTAAGTCTAACGGCCAGAATGCAACCGCAGACTTCACTTTCTGTAGATGGAGCGAAATCTACCAGCCAGAAGGTGAAAATGTCCATCTGCACCGAAAACAATGAGAACCGGAGATTAGCAAAACTGGCCCTAACCCTCTAAAGTTACTATGGATGATAACATCAACTGCCTCCCTGATAGTCTCACTGACAGGCAGACGGTGCCAGTCAGTGGAGCGGATATACATAAAGAGTCTGTTAGTAAACCTTAAAACAAAAGCACTCTCCAGTTTTGCAGCTTTTTTAGTTAACCAGACTTCAGGATCCGCCAACAAACTGTCTCAGCTTCTTACGAACATCCCGCCTCTACTTCATATACGTACAGCTTAAAGGAATATTTTACTAGTCATTCAGTAACTACAGAAACCTTCCCGAAAACCAGTGTTTCTTAAGCCGTGAACCAATGAGCAGCACGACTGAATAGTATGCGATTCGGATCTAGCAGCTGTCAGGATCTTCCAGATCAGGACTGTTAAGACTGCATTCTAGGATGGACTGGTATACACGCCTTAACGCCAAGTTGGTCAGCTTCGCGACAGTCAACAAATGCAACCGATGAGGTCGTTGGCTGGTTGTGATGCATTCCAAAAAATGAAAAATCAACTGGTACTTCCAGATCGAGTACCAAAACCAAATCCATTGGTACTCTTAGAAGTAGACAACCTGACAATATCTTACCTGGAGGCGATCCAAGACATCCGTGTGGTAAACAGAATAAATATCAGGGAATATGCTACCCGGTCTGAAAATGGCGAGCACCTGATAACACATCGTACTTATCTAATGAAGGAATCAGTATGACAAAAGAGGTTACGAGCCGCAAACTCGATTATATCGACTACTGGTAAACGTGAACGAACCCAAAACAACTCGGTGATCTAAAGAATGAATAGTCACCAATATTTATTAGATGAAGAAACGCAACTTGAGCTTTTTATTCAACCACCAGACAAACGTGGGTCGGTGAGGGACACACAACAACCCAGTCCACTAAGTCTAGGTAACAGAGGAATCGATCATTTGGCTCAAATATAAAGATTAATCCATATAATCTATAAAAAAGACCTAGACCTATACTGCGTATGGAAAATCAAGATGGGATCACAACGGTGCCAACTGTCTAACTCCAGATCAATCCGGCACAGAATGGAGCCAAACCCGAAGTGACCACAGGTTATTAAGTCCTTGGCTGTGATGTCAGGCAAAGCAGTCGCCCAACGGGTTGGGTTTTATTATGTTACATACTAACCAGTAACGATTATTTGACAGTAGTGCTACAGATGAGGGCTGGCATGGGAAATAGGAATAGTGCACGAATGGAAAGGCTTATTGTTAAGAGCAAGTTTGGAAAGAGAAATGTACAACAAAAGCGCCACTGATTTACAGTCACGTTAGACAGCACAACTAAACAATGGTCTTTCGAGCCCACACCTGGAACTCCCCACTACAGCAAGTTCTCATGTCGGAGTTTTGCACACCACAAACTTAAATTATACGTTAACCATCAAACAGTCACCTCCCGCCTAACTGGCCATACGTAAACAGAGCATGAGGTAGCAAAGGATAAATTAGACGCCTCCATGTCAACGAAGCTCACCACCACCAATACGTTTCCATCGCACGTGGTTAATGCTTGGAACGCACAGGTGGTCCGAGACAGATAACACCCGAACACCAAAAGTAGCAATTACCATCCATGCTACAGCTAAGCAAGTTATGAAGTTACCAAACAGTCAGTTCACTGATGTTAACACAAGTACCTTCAACTTGCCATCAAAAATAACTGTAGGAGCAAGCTCATGCCAGATCTATAGTAACGTCCTGTATACGTAAGTATCACGTTTATGAAAATGTGACGTCGCTTCAAATCAGCGGTTAGAAACGTTGCATGGCACAACTGACGACAATCAACATTCTTATTCATGGAAGTCACATTGTAGAAATCCGTCATCAATAGTACGCTTGAGTTGCGGTTAAACCTGGTCAAGTTCAATGCGTATACATAGGTTAAACGCTAAAATAACGGAAAAGAAGAAACGCAACAGTCTGAAAATAGAAAAACATCCATCTGCGTTTCCGTTAAGCTCGTAAAATTTTGCAATGCACTCAAAGCCTTCAGCCCTATCCAGAGTAAAATGGCTTGAGTTGCGGCTGATGTTTAAAGCGGCCCAGGAAACAACAGAGCAATAAATAGGTAGAAATGTACGAAAGTAATGAGGGGGGAAAGGAGAATAGTTAACAGTCTCAGAAATGGAAGCTAGCCAAAAACTGTGATACAATGTCATGTGCACGACGGCGTTTCCAACCAACAGCGTGGATGGTCACGTATTCCCTGATCTTGCATGAGACGCTTATTAATGTTTTTCAGCCGGACAAGTTAGACATTCGCATCTCGTGATTACGTTATCGTCTGAACACCTTTCGATTACGTTCTTCAGAAGCCGCACTGCAGAAGGTGCGATGAGGCGAAATCTGGGCTAGCACGTGGAGTACGGGGCCAAACCAGCCCTGAGTGTGCATTTTCCTCATCTTGATCACCGGTTGTGATCACGGAGACTTGCAAAACATGTGACGAAGGACTCTCCTGTTGCTTACAAATTCAACCTATTTGGTACCAGCATCCCTGGCGAGACAACAGGGATCGAACAGAGAGGGCCCACGCGCACGTTCTGTATGAATGGGCCACGTCATCGGTCTCCAGAGCACGACTGTATGCATACATGTACCGCACACCACCTGCATGGTCCAAAACCGGATGTCATAGCGGAGCTACAAATACCAAAAATAAGTGGACGCACTAAAAGCATTATTATCTGTCAGCAATATTACAAGCTGATAAGATGATTCTATTGAGAAAGACGAAATGATCACCATTCTCAAGCGTGAACGGTTTATCGCATTCGATTCAGGACTAACCAACAGCACTGACCGGAGTAAAAGGATGCTCAGGTATAATCGTCACCACAAGTGACATGTATTGCACTACTTGCGGTTCCACTCATACACACCGTATCCAGTATAGACTTGAGAGAACAGGACATGAAGGTGTGTAAATGGAGGTCTTCGCAGTCTAGCAGGTTAATATCGGTTAGCCAGTATGAACGTAAAGTCGTTATTCCTTGGAACCAAGGAAATAGACTCTAATAGTAGGTCCCGAGCAAGGAGAGAAGACATCGAAAATATAGGGTGCGAGTTTTAATAAAGGAGTACAGTGTATTCTATGCAGGATGAGAAGAACAAATAATTTTACATTTGGAAAAAGAAGATAGTTCAAGAATCACCTGACACTTATGAGCGAGTTGTGG
>LOND01001179.1:17937-37804 GCA_014220965.1 Paragonimus kellicotti | reverse complement strand
TTGTAACCGACTTCCGTTGACTGTCAGTGATTAAGGCCGTGCCGCAAACTACCCAGTAAAAGCATTGAGAATTATCATTGAGTTAACGATCCTTCATTTTGTTGGCAGTTTGTGAAAAGCTGATAGTTCACCTGTCTCAAGGCGTTTGAAACACGTCATTGATCGAAGAAAAAACTTATCACCAACATCGTCATAGACTGCAATACATCAGCTGTTCACAGATGCTTACCTACCGCACATCCATAAAAAAGCGGATCCTTCACAGGAAGTGAGAAGAAAAAGAAGGGGACCGGAAGGGACCTAACTACTAAAAACAGCTACGTCTACGTTCATAAATTCAACGTCAAGGTGCCTTGCAAACCTTGCAAACAAACCAAGCTGTAAGTAAGGCGTCATCAGCAAGACAGTTTCCTTACGGCTTTCACTGCCCCGCGTCATTAAATGCACTCACTTCACAGACAACTCGGACAAACAACAACATTCACGCCACTGAGCTCGATTAGCCGCCATCTCACCTAACGTCTCAAGCCACCGACTCTGAGTCGCGAGGGCCCCAGCCCGGGAGACGAACCCGACCTACAGTGGCCAACCCCTTCGTAAACGATTTCATTTGTCTACGCCAGGTCATCATCTGTCCACCTCGCACCTTGCGCCAGTCAGCCGCAGCGTCCACAGAGTGCTAAATGTGACAGACGACTAGCTGGCATCCTTAGTACATGACCTAACCATCTAAGTCTGTGCAAATGTAGCGACTGAACAAAAGAACTCGTTTGACAATCAGTGCCAAACACCCGCTTCCTAACCTCCTCGTTGCTTACTCGCTGGTGCCACCCGATACGAGCGATCGAACGCAGACATCGGTGGTCAAATACCTGAAGACGGTTCACGTCTTCTACCCTGAGCGGCCAGGTTTCGCTGCCGTAAAGTAACACAGCCCTCACTGTTGCTTTATATACGCGACCTTTAAACATCACAGAGATACCTCTCTGTCGCCAGAGATGCTCCAGATTATTAGCGAACACCACCCTAGCCTTGGAAATACGCGCTTCTATTTCATTCCCTACACCTCCGACGCCACCGCTGATGCAGCTTCCCAGGTATACAAACCGGTCAACAATCTCCATGACTTCATTATCTAACATTAAATCTACGTGATCACAACAATCTTGCAGAAGCACTTTGCATTTTGAGGCTGCAAAGCGCATTCCGAAGTATTTAGCAGAACGCGAAATAGCGTCTAGCATTGTTTGTGCCGCTTGAAAGTTGTCAAACAGCAACACCTTGTCGTCAGCATAATCAAGATCAGTCAGTCTTCACCAGGATAGAAACTCCACACCGGCATCTTGTGATTGCCGGAGACAACCTCCATTATATCGTCCATCACGAAATTGAACAAAAATGGTGAAAGGGGACAGCCTTGACGTACGCCGCTCCTGGTGCTGAAACTGTCAGATACTTCGCCGTAAACCCTAACCTGAGCTGAAGTATGGGAATAAAGCGCCGACAGTATGTTCACATACTTAGTCGGTACACCCTGCGTTTAAGCGACTCTAAAAGTGTAGATCGATCCACCGAATCGAACGCACCTTTATAGTCGAGGAATACGGCGATTGTTGGCCGGCGGTACACATGACGTTGCTCCAGAATTTGACGAAGAGTAAAAATGTGATCTATACAACCCCGCCCAGGGCGAAACCCTGCCTGTTCTTCCCTAATGTTTACCTCCCGAACTGCAGTGAGTCGACGAAGTATAATGGATGCCAGAACCCTAGAAATGACTAAGGTCAAACGGATTTCACCGGAGGCCTAGACACATTTCTTGATTATTGGAACTATTACCGAATGAATTCAACACGGAGGGATGGTCTCCGTCGTCCACACAAGTTGAAACAACTGAGTCAATGCCTCTACTAACGCCTCTCCACCTTCTTTGAAAAGTGCCGGCATGAGATCATCTGGGCCAGCAGCCCTATTACGTTTGAGAGCCGAGATGCAATTGCAGACCTCAGTCTCAGTGGGTGGTCAAAATCTATGGACCAGGGTGCTGCACTACAAGTTTCGGCGGCAACACAGAAGAAGCAGGAGGCTAAATTGACTCTCAAAGTGTTCTGCTCACCGCTCTAACCTTCTGGACTTATTATGGATGAGTGTGCCATCTGTCTCGCTGATAGCTTCACTGACAGACGGTCGCCTGGGACCAGTAGCACGGATAAGCCTAAAGAGTTTGCCGATGTTCCCTGAAGCAAAAGCGGTTTCCATTTCCTTAACTTTTCCACTAACCAAGCCTCACGATCAGCCTTTAGACTACGTTTCAGTTTCCTACGGATATCTCTTCTAGACTTGTTGTGTGAACTCCAGGAGGGCCTCCGTCTGCTTCTTAAACACTCAGGATTTCTTCGAAATCAATGTTTGCTTACCCCGGTACACCTATGCCAGCTAACGTACTCGTCTTTCATAATTGACCTAAAGATCTGGCCAGGCAGCTATGGTAGGATCTTGGAATGCGACTGTTAGGCAGCTTTCTAGCTGTTTGATACTATGCCTTTCCGATCGGAAATAGCCAGTTTTAACAGATAACCATTGTTGCTGCCGGAGAGTCGATTGCACAGCAAAGTGAAAAACAAACGCAACGTCGAACGCATGTCAAATCTCAAGTCGTGCGCCAATACAAACCGAACAGTCTTGAATGGGAACCCCGCACCATATAAGCTACGGCTAATGTGGTCGATCTGAGAAAGCGGGCGCCAAGTATAGCATTGACGTGCACGATGCCTAAAACCAGTACTGGCTAAAAATAGATTATGCTCAGCGCATAGCTGCAACAATCGTCCACCATTATCTGATCGATGTGATGCTATCCCAAACCTACCACCTAAGCGAGATTCGGCTTCACCAAGGCGACCGACCTGGGCATTCATATCTCCGGCCAAAACGACTATATCAGAGCCACGTGTCGACCGAAGGAGAGTGGCCAGATCCGAGTAAAATGCGTCCTTGACGCGATTTCACTACAGTCAGTTCAGGAGGCAAAGCTACACCAATCTGAATAAATTTCTGAAGTCTGCGTCTAAGCTGGTTTAACAGAACCCGCATAGCGTACGGCACAAAATCTGCCGTTAACAGGAAAGCCAGATCTACACTCGGCTGCGGCCGTTCGTAGCTGAGAGCTAACCTACCTCCTGCCTGTAGACGTAGCGGCATGTGGGGTCGCCGAAGTGTATACTATATCGATAAGTAATACAATGCGGTGCTGTTAGTTACCTACGTTGACGTACTCTCAGCTGGATTCTCAGTCTCGGAAGCAGCAAACAGACTGCATAACGAGATCTAGTTCGTCGATGAGCGGCACTGTGACCTATCTGTTTTAGCGTGCGAACAGTTTTGATGGACACCTATATAATTCGCGTTCTAGTCTAGCAAGGACTGAGGGTGCCCTGAGCGTGATAGAAACCGTAGAATACTTATTCGCGTCAACGTGACTACCTAGATTAGCTAACTGTTAGTGTGACCTGTAGATCGTAATTATAATGAAATGAGTCCGGGAGGGCCTGAGAGCTAATATTGATCAGGACAGTGGGAGGAGGGTGTCAGCAGTAAGCTGTTTTCGTCCTCATCTCACCCTCGCTGGTATGCGCAGCGAATGGCTCCCGGTTTATCCCACTGCGAGACGGCCCGATGCAGTATGAGTTTATTGTGTTGTGATATATTCATGGTTTGTTGGGCCTGTATACTGCTAGGACGCCAGACCTAGACAGAGAACGACGGTGCTCAACCAAAAGCTACTTCTGCCTTCAAAAAAGCCTGTACCGCAAGGCAGCGGTTGGGTGGCAATGTACCAGAACTGGTACTTTTTCCGGAAAAAGATGCCAACCTTCTTCCAACCCCCAACCTGGAGGACCAGGAGACTGGTTTGTCAGACCTCTACCCATTGGCCTGCCTGGTATGAGTGACTCTATCGGTGTGGTGGCCACACCGTCCAGTTTAGCCCAATAGGTCATCGAGATGCGCAAGCCGTCACACCACGTCAAGGTCCAGTCTCGTTGTTGAGAAAAACACTCAGGTTTAAAACAAAACGAGAACAGCTGCACATCGGAGTAAAAACATGTAAGCACGAATGTCTACGGTAGACATAAATACGTACCGATCCCGAGGAGAGAGGGCAGACCGATAGCGTTCCCGGGAACTGCAAAACAGAACGGAACACAATAGAACCTACTGACAAGCGTATAAGTTTAACTCATATGATTCAGCCAGCATATATTCAAAAAAAATCCCAATTTCATTGGTGACTGCTAATCTTTATGAGAAACAGGCAAGCAAAAGAAACGCACGTCACAGCTGACAATCCAAATGCCGATAGCACACATCCTGTTCTGTGATTGTATGAGGCCACTATGAGTGGTTGCGACCGCTTAAATTAGAGCAACTCTCGTCCAGTGGTATACATTGCAGTCGTCAAAATATGTAGAGACCGGTCGGCAGTACGCATCACCATATAAAAGACAGTCCATTGTTCAACCAACCACCGAAATGTTGCGTCCTTGATATCTGACAGCAATGCCTTTACAGTCCACCATTTCAAGCGTCCACCGAAACAAAACGGAAACGTGCAGACGCAAAGCTCAAGAGATTTTCTCAAGTTTTCAACATTTACACAATCAAACGTTTGCTGCCGCGTAAAACCCCAGGGTGTATACGGGCAGGAGACCGTTAGATTGACGAAAATTAGAGAGGATCTGTCGCGGTTCAAACTTGAGGCAGTGGGAGTGAGGCAGTCAGTGTCGTTATCACTGAAATACCGCCGGCCCACACAAACAGTTAAATTATGAGAGATGCACAGATAAACTGAAAGCATGAAGATCTGGGATCTACCTTGACAGACGATGCGCCATTCGTTTAGATAAAGTGGGAGATCGAGAACGTGATCGGGAACCGTACGGAGATCGCTGCCTGCCACCAGACTTCCCAGAACGTACCGCACTCATGGTCGGCTTAGCGTATTAGATCAAGCTCAACGTTCACTGTAGAAATAACAGCGTGTATACGCACCAAATGGAATATCGGCTGAAAACAAAAAGTGAGACTTCTTGAGATACCAAACAGAAGTTAACAGGGTCAGATACACATAACGTACAACGTTAAAACAAGGCATCAGTCAATAGCCACTATGGCGCACAGCAGAACAATGTATAAAAAAACTGCAGAATAGAAAAAGAGCTATGAGTGGGAGGGCAATAGTCGGCTTGCTTACAGTTGAACAAAATTAACAAGACATTAACGAGGCAATATGAGACAAAGATGAACCAAAGATTGCAGCTTGACCGTGTGATTTGGAGGATGGATCGAAGATTTTGGGGAGCAGTTCAACTGGCCTGAACCGGCTCATTCAGCGGTGAATGATGGAGACAAAGTATTTGGTTGACGTCTGAAGATATGTATCGTAAGTAGAGTTTATCGAGAGTCAGTTTAATTTTCAACAACCAAAAACCTATTAACCTCGTCTCTATTACAACCAAGATACTCGCGGTTCTCCGATTGCGGTGCATTTCAAAACGACAAAAATTAAACACGAGAGGAACAGGCAGGTTTGCGGCTTGGTCGAGAACATACTGTCTACAAATTCACCTATCGACGGACATAGCAGCATCGGCACTCCGGTTCCCAGCCAAGGGTGGTGGCAGTTTTGGACCTGAAGCCGGCCTATGACTCCGTTACCCAATAGGCTTTCTGAGAATATCTTGACCTCACTGGAGTTCCAAAATATCAATCCGATTAAGTCATTGTACGCTAACTCTGGGTGCAGGGTGCGCGGTTATGAGCAGCTAGTCGTGAGGTACGTTCGATGGAGATTTACAATTCCTCCTGAATTATGCCAAAACAACATTCTGGAAGGCGCATTCAGAGGTTCTAAAGACCTCAGAGTGGAGCTTCTGTTAGGCAATACTTTGGCTGATATCGAGTAAGCACACGACTCCGATTTACTTACTATAGAGAATGTGAACACTATGTTGAACCGAATAAACGATGTGGCTGGTATGTTTGATGTGCGCTTTGCACATTCACGAAATACGTGGGCATTCTGGGGCGGGTTATTACTTATGGCAGCATATCGCCGACCTTTGGCAATTCAAGCGAGATGCGACAAGGAAGTTCAGCCTTCCCTTGTCTATTCAGTAGACAAGACCGTGGAATGCGCCACGACAGACTGCGAATATGATGTTGACAACTGCTTCCAAGCATTGGACTTCGGGACACGCAATATACAGTTGACATTGCCCCAGACTGCAATGGTTCACAGGGAACGCAGAACATCTTAGATTAGAAGCTTCAGTTCGTCGGTTTGTTATACTTTTTGCACCTAACAAGTGCAAGGTGCTGTTGCAAGAGTGGCAGGACCACGCGACCGCTCTCACCCTTGGTGGTGAGCAGCTGGGGATAGTCGAGTTCATGTACTTCGGGAGTTGTATCGCAGCAGACGGAATGTCTGATGAAATGGTAGATCACAAAGCAAAAACGCGGATTGCGTTTGCCACCTTACGCCGTCTGTGGCGTCCACATGAGCATAGTGAATGTGACAATCGAACAATTAGCGGATGGTCATCAGTCAAGTATGACGACCGTTGGTGTTATTTGGATACTGAGAGTTTGATCACGAAGATATCTCTACTTCAGGTGAGCCACAGCAGAAACCCACGACTCCCAGTGGGTCAAGATATCATACCATGGTAACAATGCAATAATTCCACCAAGGAACTATCCTCCGCAAGAAAAGCTAAACTGATGCTGGAAGTTTCGTAGGCACATGCAAGAAAACAACCAGCAACTGGATGGCTTGGTAGGACCAGAATGCTCAAGACAAGAGAAAGATGGTTGAGAAAATAACGGCACCAGTGGCCAGGGCTCGGGAAACCTTCTACCTGGATGGAAAGGACAGTATGTGAAACTTTTCAGACTGGAGCCACTATACGAGGTCGGGCAGAGTAGCAAGACGAAGTGAGTTTATGGCAGCGAATTAACAAACTGGCACATGCCATTAGTACAAACCAGAAGGGATCATCAAATCGGGACAACACTGTGTCGATCAGACAGAAGTTGCCAGTAAGTGATTATGAATCAAGGAACATCAGAAGCAGGAAGTGCTGGATAAAGTACAGAATGTCAGGAACCGAACACCCTGAAACCAAGGGGTAGCCCTCAAGGCTAAGAAGACCGGCAGCTGGTTGCAATGACCGGGAACATGTATACGCACCATATTTAAAATGTCAAAAGAGGCTGACGATGCACTGCAGAAAACAGACGATACACATCCACAGTGCGGAATTGTGCGCATCCGTTTGCGCAAATTCAGATACCTCGCAGATCGACGTCTGGCAATCAGAAGCTTCCCAGAACAACAGGTCTAACGAAAAGAACCGGGAAGGCTGAATCCACAGTACAAAACCGCAACCACTAATTTGTCATGAGTCCTATAAACGACTTTAAAAAGATAATTTTCACGGAAATGTTGACGGGACGTTTTACAAACACCTCTGATCGGGAAACAGCGAACAGTGCAAGCATATATGTAGGGCATGGAGTTTCTATCCCATTCTTTATTATTGCAGGCAGTTTGCTGGAAACCGACGATCATCCTATCCACCTGTGATAACACTGGGTCGCCACTGTACAATAACGCTGAGGTAGATGGAGGAACAACAAAGATATACTGTCCGTATCAACCTGGAAATCAGTAGTAGCAGAAAGATGTTTAGCTGTCATTGAAAGGAAGAAATGCACTGTATATAGTTCACATAACACAACGGCTGGAGAACCCCGTACTTGCGTGATGAGGGCAGAAACAGACTCGACGAACGTGCCCGTTGGTGTTGCCTACTGGCCGACATCAGGTCGTTCGGTGGCGCACATTTACAATTTCGAAGTAACCAAATGATCAAATAATGAAGGTGCCGCTATCAAGTGTACGGTCACTTAATTCGTATAGCAATAAAGCACCTGCCGTACCAAAACTTAGGATATCTAGACCTCCGAGGATTGAACGAAATCCCGAGTTGGCCACGCAACGAAGTGGTCATTGGTCAGTAAGACGCAGATTACCCAGTCCAATGATATACTTGGTGCTGTTTGTTAAGTTGATCACCGATATTGCCGATCGGTAACATAATCCGATATGACAGCGTGCAACAGTCAACAGCCTGCAGGTAGCCAAACGATCACCGATTCGTTTGTCATCACCATCACCAGTTCAAACTTTGAACCGAACCCGTGGGTACGGGCCACCGTTGGTCCTAAAATTGCTCACAAAACTGCAGATTAACAAACACAAATGTAATGTGAGCAGTTCGCCGGCGCGTATTCCGGAACGCTCGGGATGCGCGATCGATCGGTCAACTACTCACGTTGCACAGCCTGCGATGGTTAGGTCACGTACTCCGTATGCCAGCTGAGCGTTTACCGTACCGGGCATTATATACTGAGACCACCAACAGTTGGGTGAAACCACGTGGTGGTCAAGCGACAACGTGGTCACGAAATATGAAAACCCTGACTGCTCCACTGAGTAAAGTGGGTAGGTGTCGCCTGCCTGGATGGGGTCCTCGTGATCACTCAAACCGCTGGTTAGAGACGCTATCCGAGATGGCGGCGTGTCGCAGTCAATGGCGTACCTGCATCCATACCATTTCTAGTTCTTTCTTAGACTTCTATTAATTTTCAACCTTCTTAGTAACGTTTTCTTCTAGGATATTCCACGTCACTGTTGAGGTGAGCGGCAGCCCGAGCCACAGTACCTTTTGGTCAGGCTCATGGCTGATATGATGATGATGATGAGGAGAGACGACAGAAATAAGGCAAACTAACAAGAACAATTTCCACACTGCCGTGTCCCAATCAGCAGGGTGGACGATCACCAGCTCCTTAACCACGTAAACACCTACCAACCTTACTAAGTGGAACGCCAAAACCCTCACAGCCTGTGATCACGTCATCGCCTCGACATTTTGCGGTTTCTCTCAACCACCGCCAGCCCCACTGAACAATGCGCGGTGCGGCAGATGCCCCATCGACACACGCAGGGAAGACTGTGAATTTCTAATAGCTCAGCTGCTGGTCACGAACTCGCCCACTCCCCAAATACACACGGACGGACTGTCTCGTTGTTCACACAAACAGTCCGTTTGATGCTGGCCAACTGGTGGAGACAACAGTGGTCAAACACCGAGAGTCCAGATGCACTTTTCACACAAATGGGCCAGGTGTCTGATCCACAGAATAAAACTGAACACACACACGTGTTGTAAACCATGCCTTTAATCGACAAATGGATGTCTTTTCGAAGCTACAATTAACAAAAGTTGGCGACGGCACTACGTGCCCTCACAGCCCTCGTGAATACCTCGTCAACAATATTAAAGACTGACGAGGAGAAACTGCCCAGACAGATCAAGTAACCGACAGTAGCCAGTAACCTATTGGCAAATAACAAAGAGAGGACTAATGCCAAACCAATCTTGCAATAACCCTTTACACTTTGAATGTGCACTGCATACTACAACAGACCAGCCGTACCATCTAACTGAATTCAGCATGGCCTACATGATCTATGCAGTAAAACAATGTCGTCCACGCACTCAATATCAGCCCGTTTGCTACCCGGCAGAAGTTCCATTTCGAGATCCCCAGGACCTCCGGATGTTCTTTTCAAAATATCGTCCATCGCAAAATTGAAAAGGGAGGAAATCGGACACCCCCTATCAAACGCCACCTGAGATGCAGAACGCGCGAGATAGCTGCCGATAATCGCCTATCTTCCACAGATAGTAAGACAACGCTGATTGAAGTGACTACACTCTCCCGTTTCACATGGGAGAGTGAAAGGTTACTTCATTAGTGGTGATTAGGAACAGCCATTCTTATTATCAAAAAGGAAGCCAAAGAAGGAAGGCGCTACTACGTTTCAATATTTTACGTTGGAAAGCCCCTCCGGCTTCTGATCGAGAATCGTCGGTAGTCTCATAACTAACCACACAATCTCCATCATCCACAGCTGAATGAATTGAATCAGGTCAATCAGACTGTTCCTCTAAGTGCTCGACTTATCCGTCAAACTACCGTGACAGGCTGTGAATTCGTGTCATCTACTTCACATATCCTCTCACTAATATCTTGTAGACGGCCAGTGCAACTATGAATCAAGTGAAACAGCACTTGCCTATTCTTGATGAAAATGCCTACATCTCCTTGACAATGAATGACAGCTAGAACCATAGAACTATCTTGCCATGCTCTAAGCCGATAGCATATTACTCAAACAGAGCATTTTTTTCGTGACAACGCTAATGTTGACTAACATGAATGAACGACCGAAAGCTAAAATGTTAAGCGAAGTGTTTATTATGTGGCCGTTCTTCAGACAGCTCCAGCCAGCTAAATCAACCGCATTTCAAACCGTCAAAATAGCACTTGGAACGCAAGCTCGGACGAACACGAAGAGCACCTGGAGTGACTGCATGCTCACTTCAGAACGTAAGTACCATCTGGTATTCACAAGATTTCGGAAAACAGAAAATAGCAACGATCACTTCCAACATCAAATCAATAGGCTTGTAAGATGTACATACATAACAGTTATCAAGATCCATGGATGACCGTTGATCGCCAGTGTCTAACGAAGCACAAACATCGTGTTCCGCCTAACCGACTGACGAACAGGGTTTACTTAAACCAAAGCTTCGAGTAAGGATTTTTATGTGATTTTTCTCGTCCGTTGTAAGTGCCTACTAATCGCTCGGTCTGCACAACTTAAACCATTAATTTTAATCGTCACGATGACTAGATCTAATAGGTTTCATTGTGACTGGAATAACTGTACACGTACAGACATATGCGCATGTACTACATGAAAAAGTGAATAAAAGATAACTATTCAGTACAACACTGCGCTAGTAACTCAACTTCCTGGCATAGGTTGTTACACGATTACGAGTCTGAAAATGTGACATACATCAAGGCTGCTTGCGTTCCCTATCCATGTTCAGTTTCATCATAAACTCGCGATAACCAACCACCGATGTCATACCCGGTGGCATAGGCCATACTGACCAAGGAGTACTGTTATATGAAAAACAGACCTCATGATATGGCATTTCCCGCTTCATCCAGCCAGTTGAGGTGCATTTTGAAGTTTCGAAGTGTGAGGCGTTGTTCCAACAGTGCAATAATAACAAAGCCTTGGACATCAAAGTGAAGTTCTGAGGGTTGATGATCGATCTGAGTACGTAGGCAGATGGATCTTGAATGATGGGAAGTGAAACCAGAGCCCTCATTCCTAAAGCTAGACAAGTATTCTTCGACTTGAGGCAAATGTGAAACCCAAAAGAGGTTTCACTTAAAACAAGATGTCGCATCAATATCACACAGAATGGTATTAGCTAACGGCTGTGAAACGTGTTCGCTGAGGATGTACAGCTTATTGAAATACGTCAACTCCTGCGTTTGCACCCGATAATACGTCATAGACGTTTAGCCGAGTCGTTCGTCAAGCAAGCATAATTAACGAAGCTAGGTTGTGGATGCCGTTTCACTCTCTACTCGGCTGTGTTTGAAAGACGTAAGCAAACTGATGTTAATCGTTTCAGTTCAGATACAATGAGTTTCGCAATTAGGCCTGTTACACCTCCATTAAAATGTGGTGATTATTTTTAAAAAGACTGTACAGCAGCTACGCACGATGGCGATAAAGAGGATGACTATCCGTGGTGGCCAGCCATCTAATTTGCATTGGCAACAGGATCGTTGAAAACCGAAAGGTTATAAAACGAGTAAGTAAATAAACGTAACAGCATCCGACTGACCTGCATGTTTAATAGCAAACCAAAACAAATGTGTCATCAGGCGTTCAACACTAACTAAATCGAAGAAAAAATAAATACAAAGAGACACTACAATCACACGCTTTCAAAACAGAAGTCGGTACGAGAAGGTATATATTGTCGTACTCATTAGCAGTACAGCATTTCTGTTGTCCAGTTAGTAATCCAAGGAGACCAAAATGCACAGAACTGGAAACAGCGCGGTTATTCAGTTCAACCTAGAAAACTGTAATATCGGATGTCGGATAACATATATATTTATATTACCGAAAAGGATTACCAACGGCACAGCTGATTCGCAGGCAAACGAAATAGACCAAAAGACAAATAAAATTCGAAAAATGAAATGCAAAAATCTACCTACCAGCGTTCGGATAACACAGCACTTTAAAAAAGGTATGAGGTTCACTCAGACCGGAATTAAAATAGCATTCACCAACGAATGCATCACAATCAGAATGGAGCCGAAAATACCGTTCATCGGGCACTAAGGATCGGTGCCACACTAGATCCATCTAGTCCAGCGGAACAACGTTCATCCCAGTGTCCAAATGTACGTTGACGATTTGACCTAGGATCAGGCGCTCCACGAGAGCTCAGTAAGACCGGATGTGAAGAGACTAGACTCCGAGTATGTGCACTACCGTAGCGTGCACTCAATGGCCGACATCGACCAGCAGCAAGAGAGGCACTCCGTGCATACACAGATGCTGGGTAAATGGGATACTGTCGATTATATTCCGACAACCATACATCATTTTTCCCATAACCGGGACCGTTAAACGATCGTTCGTCTTGTGGTATTTTTTGAGAAATTGCAGCGGCAGGGTTTGGTTGTGCTATCGACACTGGCGGAGACTTTTGTCCGCTGCGTTGTTCACCACTGAGACGACTGTGCACTTGCATGAGGTGATCAAACTGTTGTGAAGAAGCGTGAGATTTTGTGAAGTTGTTTTCTCCAGAGTTAAGACTTTTAAGCCTTAACAATCTTTCACGCCGTCTGGCCTCGGCCCGGATAGCTGATGGATAGACCTAAATGATTGAAAGGACATAAAAGAGATTATGTCAGCTCTGCTACAAAAAGAGTGTGACGAATACTTTCAAATCTGTCAGTAAAATGCATACGAACCACACGGAAGAAATGCACAATGCACACAAAATACAGTAAACAGCCTGCAGTGGAAAGGATAACAGTTAATCATGGGATGAGATCCTGATACATTTGCCGTTTCAAATCATCGCAATCAAGGCAAACAGTGTACCACAGATAATAATGACGGTATTACCACAACAGGCTATCCCGCCACAGACGTTTCCGTTGTCCCCAAGTGCACACGGGTTCCTAGAAAACGTGCCATGCGGGTCAGCCAATCAGAACAATGTCCAGACACAGCTTTTAAGGACGCAGGTGGAATGTTTGCTGCGGAACATGAAAAACTGTTGACGGTTTACAATAGACAGTAGTTTCAATTTTGCCATCAAGTCATCCTATAACCGAAACACTGAGGAAAGCTAGAAGTGAATTTATCCTGCCGTCTGTCAGGGTTATTCCACCTACTGTGGTATTCAGACAAATGTGGGGCTGGTAACGCCGAGTCCGGGGTAAAATAACACTGTCATCCACATAACGAAACCGAAAGGTTTCGGAATCATTAAGGCATCTGCAAACAACTCCCGCACTGGCGCGCTCAGCGTCGTGCCTCTTCCGCAGGTAAACTTGGCTGTCAAACTATAGATGTTTTTATGCAGAACTCCACCAGCTCAATCAATTCTTCAGAGGAAAGATTCGCCCTATTTCGGAGATTGTCGTCCACACTTATTAGAAATTCCAAACGTTCTATCGCAAGGTTCTACGGTATACTAGTGAACAGTGAGGTGACATCGAAGGAGACGAGGTCGTCTTCTTAAAAAAATCAGCTGAACTGTTTACACTATGATTACCGTGGGGAAACATGGTTGGAGGGCACAAAGAAAAAACTTCGCTGACAGTTCCGGGCCGACCTGGATGCAACGTCCAGCTTCAACAGTACCTGATACTTTCGGACTTTTGATAGTTCACTTAGACATGGCACTGCCTCCTCGAGAGGGTTAAGAACTGCATACAGTTCTTATCGCTTTCTATTAAGAACTGTCAGAGGTTCGAAATTTCGAAAAGCCAACCCTTTCCTGAGTGTTTCCTTGACATGTTCAAACGTATGAAGTACAAAATCGCGACCACTAATTTGTCATGAGTCCTATAAACGACTTTAAAAAGATAATTTTCACGGAAATGTTGACGGGACGTTTTACAAACACCTCTGATCGGGAAACAGCGAACAGTGCAAGCATATATGTAGGGCATGGAGTTTCTATCCCATTCTTTATTATTGCAGGCAGTTTGCTGGAAACCGACGATCATCCTATCCACCTGTGATAACACTGGGTCGCCACTGTACAATAACGCTGAGGTAGATGGAGGAACAACAAAGATATACTGTCCGTATCAACCTGGAAATCAGTAGTAGCAGAAAGATGTTTAGCTGTCATTGAAAGGAAGAAATGCACTGTATATAGTTCACATAACACAACGGCTGGAGAACCCCGTACTTGCGTGATGAGGGCAGAAACAGACTCGACGAACGTGCCCGTTGGTGTTGCCTACTGGCCGACATCAGGTCGTTCGGTGGCGCACATTTACAATTTCGAAGTAACCAAATGATCAAATAATGAAGGTGCCGCTATCAAGTGTACGGTCACTTAATTCGTATAGCAATAAAGCACCTGCCGTACCAAAACTTAGGATATCTAGACCTCCGAGGATTGAACGAAATCCCGAGTTGGCCACGCAACGAAGTGGTCATTGGTCAGTAAGACGCAGATTACCCAGTCCAATGATATACTTGGTGCTGTTTGTTAAGTTGATCACCGATATTGCCGATCGGTAACATAATCCGATATGACAGCGTGCAACAGTCAACAGCCTGCAGGTAGCCAAACGATCACCGATTCGTTTGTCATCACCATCACCAGTTCAAACTTTGAACCGAACCCGTGGGTACGGGCCACCGTTGGTCCTAAAATTGCTCACAAAACTGCAGATTAACAAACACAGATGTATGTGAGCAGTTCGCCGGCGCGTATTCCGGAACGCTCGGGATGCGCGATCGATCGGTCAACTACTCACGTTGCACAGCCTGCGATGGTTAGGTCACGTACTCCGTATGCCAGCTGAGCGTTTACCGTACCGGGCATTATATACTGAGACCACCAACAGTTGGGTGAAACCACGTGGTGGTCAAGCGACAACGTGGTCACGAAATATGAAAACCCTGACTGCTCCACTGAGTAAAGTGGGTAGGTGTCGCCTGCCTGGATGGGGTCCTCGTGATCACTCAAACCGCTGGTTAGAGACGCTATCCGAGATGGCGGCGTGTCGCAGTCAATGGCGTACCTGCATCCATACCATTTCTAGTTCTTTCTTAGACTTCTATTAATTTTCAACCTTCTTAGTAACGTTTTCTTCTAGGATATTCCACGTCACTGTTGAGGTGAGCGGCAGCCCGAGCCACAGTACCTTTTGGTCAGGCTCATGGCTGATATGATGATGATGATGAGGAGAGACGACAGAAATAAGGCAAACTAACAAGAACAATTTCCACACTGCCGTGTCCCAATCAGCAGGGTGGACGATCACCAGCTCCTTAACCACGTAAACACCTACCAACCTTACTAAGTGGAACGCCAAAACCCTCACAGCCTGTGATCACGTCATCGCCTCGACATTTTGCGGTTTCTCTCAACCACCGCCAGCCCCACTGAACAATGCGCGGTGCGGCAGATGCCCCATCGACACACGCAGGGAAGACTGTGAATTTCTAATAGCTCAGCTGCTGGTCACGAACTCGCCCACTCCCCAAATACACACGGACGGACTGTCTCGTTGTTCACACAAACAGTCCGTTTGATACTGGCCAACTCACCGGGACATTTTCGAGTTGAAGGTAGTTGTGTGTGAATGTCAGATAATTGGATCACGGACACCCAGAGCGATGGTTGAGAAACAAACTGCCAAGGCCTTAGGACTGTCGCAGGTGGAAGATATGGTGGACAAGCCTACAGCTAGGCCAAACCTTGTTTGTTCTTTTGTCACCTTGTTATCTATGTTTCAGAAGCCGCCTCATTGTAGGACTCCGTGAACAGCTTGAAAACGATAGAACCAAGGCTGATACCTATGTATGTGATACGTCGACCTGGTTGCGTTTTTGAAAATGGGGTGGACAGTTGATGAACCGAAATCGTGAAGGACTTCTTTAGCCCCTAAGATGGAACGAAAGAATGTGGTCAGTTCAGACAACAATCTTTCATCACCTTAGGAAAAGAAGAGAAAGAAGATAAAAAGCTGCACCACCATTGTGTTTCAAGAATTCAAGCCTCAAAGCCAGTTTAGGTTCCGATGACGCATTGTCGTGGGCGTCCAAATTAACCGCATAAACTTCATTATCAACCGCTAAATGAGTTATTTCAGACCAGTTGAAATACTCCTCAAAGTGCTCGGTCCATCTGTATGGTCTCCACACTAACAACTAGTCGACGGCCATTGAAACCACGAATCAGAGAAAAGTGCCCAGTTATTCCGTGATAAAAGCCTTCTCTATCCCCTTGGATTTATTGGAGAAATAAGCCTTACGGTCCTCACGCAGATTCGTCGTAAGTTTTGCGTTTCAGTTCCACGACGGCCTTTGTCGCATTCGAAGTCAAGGGGATCAGTCGACGTCCGTTCGTAAGTTCTGTTGAATCAAAAGAAATCCACTCCTGACGTATCCGATCCTTTGCAACAGACTTTCTCACAAAAGTCAGGCATAGCTGTTGGGAGTTTTGCCCAGTGTTCGTCCGGTTCCCTCCACTGTTGTGATCCTGGCAATGTTTCCCCCTGAGCACCGTTTGACAGACGGCTCGTATACCCCTACCGCTTAATTTTCAGTTGAGTTCTTTGTGTTTACGAACGGAGGATCCCACAGCAAACGATAAAACAAGGCAGCATGATCTGAGTTAACGTGGTTACTCCAAAATGAACGGTAATTTTCAAATGTGCGGCGTCACCGACAGCTGACGGCAACGTGGTCAGTCTGTAGTCATGATCGAGTTCACATGGCAGTATCCACGTTTGTGCGACACCCAATGTACAGAGTCCGTGAGATTATCAAAAATGTAACAGCCGATCGCCGCTCCCAGACACTAAACACATCATCTAGTATCGTTTCTTCTGGAGCAGAACCAAGTTACACCTTCATATCGGTGGCAGACACAGTGATATTCAACTGTTTAGTGTGCCTCGGAAGACCAAAGACGGCAACGTAGAGGCGTTTCTGACAGCTGATGAACTCGTTTGTTGGAGTATAGGAAGATAATTACGTATTAGGGAGAAAAAAGTCACGAACTTACCAAGTAGATAGAATCAGAAGGTTAAGTACGTCAATAAATGCACATATGACAAGCAAACGGCAATGCGTGGAATATACGTGAATAACAAAACTGTATAACAATGTCAGAACATCCAAATCCAGGTGGTGCATTAGAAATGAATTTGGAACAGTGTTGAAACAGTGGTAGTTTGTGGGGTACGAGGGATAGATAGACTGATGTGAGTAGTACTTGACTTGTAATTCGTTTGCTGGATAAGGTTGTTTAAGTCTTGTAGCCAAAAATCTTTACGGTAGAACCGTGTATTCCCTAGTTGGTGTGGCGGCGTCAAAGCAGGGTGTATTGTTCAGCATGCAGCGTAGCACAGAACAGTCATTCCTCTCGATGCGTCCGATGGAAGTATGCGACAAAACCTTAGTTGTTATATTAGTGTTTCTGGGAATGAGCCGTCCCAAGTAATGAAAAAGATCATTTGTTGACACCGATACTGATGTTGGTGGCACGGTTGGAACCGAAACCACGTCGCGCGTTCCATGTCACGCGCAGTGTCTGGCCTTGATCGAAAAGACATAGTTGCCTTTATGGTTCACATTAACCTTTGGAATGTAGATCAAGGGAGTATCAGTGATAAGACACGCGGTACCTTGGATGTCTGTTAGAATAATAACTTACCCGAATGCGTGTATGACAGATTCAGCAAGTTAATTAAGGAGCAAGTGCCAACAAGCGTATTGGAAGTGTGGTGATAGGTTTACCATGACGGTTCAGTTGAGTGAACAGCATCATCATCATCATCATCATCATAGACAGCAATACATCAGTGGTTCACACTGATGCTTAACTGCCACACAACCACGAAAAAGAAAAAAAACATATAGGAAGAAAGAAGAAAAAGAGGGGAGGGGAAGTGGACCTAACTACTAAAAATAGCTACGTCTATATTCAAACATACAACATCAAGGCGCCTACACCTTGCAAACAAACAACCGAGCTGTAAGTGAAAGTAAGGCGTCATCAGCAAGACAGCTTCCTTACGGCTTTCACTGCCCCGCGTCATTAAGTGCACTCACTTCACAGACAACTCGGCCAAACAACGACAACATTCACGCCACTGAGCTCGATTAGCCGCCATCTCACGATGTCTAAAACCAGTACTGGCTAAAAATAGATTATGCTCAGCGCACAGCTGCAACAATCGCCCACCATTATCTGATCGATGTGATGCTATCCCAAACCTACCACCTAAACGAGATTCGGCTTCACCAAGGCGACCGACCTGGGCATTCATATCTCCGGCCAAAACGACTATGTCAGAGCCACGTGTCGACCGAAGGAGAGTGGCCAGATCCGAGTAAAATGCGTCCTTGACGCCGATGTCACTACAGTCAGTAGGAGCATAAGCAGACAATGAATAAATTTCTGAAAGTCTTGCGTCTAGAGCTGGTTTTAACAGAACCTGCCAAGCGGACGGCACAAAGTCTACTGTTAACAGGAATCCAATCTACTAATGCGGCTGCGGCCGTCGTGCTGAGAACTATACCTACCCCAGCCTGACCTGTAACAGCGGCTGTGGAGTCACCCGAAGTGTATAACCAGTATCGGGTAGACAATGCGGGTGCTGTTAGTTCCATACGTTGACTACTGTCATGGATTCTAGTCTCCGAGATACAGCAGACATCAACGTGCAACGAGTCTAGCGTTCGTGCGAGAGCCGCTGTTTTAGCGTGCGAACGTTGAAGGCACCTATATTAATTCGCGTTCTAGGTCTAAGCAAGGGACGAGGGAGGCCTGAAGCTGAAAGGCAAGAGACGGAACTTACCGGCTCAGTGTTACTACAGTTAGCTACATCTGTTGTGGGACCTGTAGAGTAATTATCAGAAATGGAGGTCGGGAGGGGCCTGAGAGCTAAATTTGATAGGACAGTGGGGGAGGGTCAGCAGTAGCATGTTTTCGCCTATCCACCCTGCTGTATGCAGCAGATAGGGCGACCCGGTTTATACTGCGAGACGGCCGATGCAGTATGGATTTATTGTTGTTGTGAATATTCATGGTTGTGTGGGCTGAGATACTGCCAGGACGCCCAGACCTAGACAGGAGAACGATTAGGGTTCTCAACCAAAGCCTTTGGCTCAAAAGCCTGTACCGCAAGGCAGCGGTTGGGTGGCAATGTACCAGAACTGGTACTTTTTCCGGAAAAAGATGCCAACCTTCTTCCAACCCCCAACCTGGAGGACCAGGAGACTGGTTTGTCAGACCTCTACCCATTGGCCTGCCTGGTATGAGTGACTCTATCGGTGTGGTGACCACACCGTCCAGTTTAGCCCAATAGGTCATCGAGATGCGCAAGCCGTCACACCACGTCAAGGTCCAGTCTCGTTGTGACGGAACAGTGATCAGCATATTTACGTATATGAACATATACCACAGAAAGTTGAGGACATATTGAGTTTCTTTCTAAACAGTGTCATGGCCACAGAGTTATTTTTAAAAAAAATAACACCCAAAAGCGAAACATCGAAACAGTACGACGGGATTCACAAAAAAAAAAACGAAAACTTCGTGCAGTCAATTTGTTAACACTACGAGCCACTTTTGCCTTC
>LOND01001179.1:0-16737 GCA_014220965.1 Paragonimus kellicotti | reverse complement strand
GACAAACAAGCGGGCTGTAAATGAAAGTGAGGCGTCATCAGCAAGACAAATTCCTCACGGCTTTCATTGCCCCGCATCATTAAGTGCACTCACTTCACAGACAACTCGACCAAACAACGACAACTTTCACGCCACTGAGCTCGGTCAGCTCCCATCTCACCTAACGTCTCAAGCCACCGACTCTGTGAGTCGCGAGGGCCCCAGCCCGGGAGACGAACCCGACCTACAGTGACCAACCCCTTCGTGAACGATTTCATTTGTCTACGCCAGGTCATCATCTGTCCACCTCGCACCTTGCGCCAGTCGGCCGCAGCGTCGGCAAACAGTGCTCGGTGTGGCAAACGACTAGCTGGCATCCTTAGTACATGACCTAACCATCTAAGTCTGTGCAAATGTAAGGACTGAACAAAAGAACTCGTTTGACAATCAGTGCCAAACACCCGCTTCCTAACCTCCTCGTTGCTTACTCGCTGGTGCCACCCGATACGAGCGATTGAACGCAGACATCGGTGGTCAAATACCTGGAGACGGTTCACGTCCTCTACCCTGAGTGGCCACGTTTCGCTGCCGTAAAGTAATACGGCCCTCACTGTTGTTTGATATACGCGACCCTTAAGCTTTAGGGAAATACCTCTCTGTCGCCATAGGTGTCTTCAGATTAGCGAACACCGCCCTAGCCTTGGAAATACGCGCTTCTATTTCATTCCCTACACCTCCGACGCCACCCTGATGCAGCTTCCCAGTATACAAACCGGTCAACAATCTCCATGACTTCATTATCTAACATTAAATCTACGTAATCACAACAATCTTGCAGAAGCACTTTGCATTTTGAGGCTGCAAAGCGCATTCCGAAGTACTTAGCAGAACGCGAAATAGCGTCCAGTGTTGTTTGTGCCGCTTGAAAGTGCTGTCTGTTTCGGATAGTCATTCGAAACCCTACAACCCCTTGCCAGTACTTTGGTCAACATTAAAATGCGATGCAGTGTAACAGTACGGTGAATGTCAGGTTAACCGAACGTGTCGTTCTGAGTTGAGTGACTTCAGTGAGTTATTGGTTGGTACGTTTTTTTGCGAAACGATTGCTGTTTGTTACTTGTGTTGTCCGGGTTTGTGTAATGGAAACTTAGGAAGGCGCGCCGGTGTGTGTATAAGGAGTATACGCGTCAACAGTTCTAACCAGCTTCGTGAGACGAGGGACCGCGTGAGAGGCAGTCCTACTGACCATTGATATATAGGCAAATTTTAGTGAAGTGACCCATGAAGATGAACCTGAGGTGCACGTCGTGCTGCTTACTGTAGCGGCAACACCGCTGTGAAACGTCCCAGAGAGATGACAGAGAATTGATGTTGCCTGATGTGTTGACCAATCAATGCCAGGTGGGAAGATAGTCAAGATCTTGATGGGTAGGTATGGCCGTGTTGACTACTGAGTTCCCTATGTGAATAGACTATATTGACGGGCGTTGTTGGGAGGGCAAAAAGGACACAATTTGGAAGCAATTATTATCTAAGGGGATGAATTATTAAGATGAAGCACAGAAAGACGGAAGCGCGCACATGGGATTTCAGTGCGAATGAGTTGCAAAAACAGTGGTGTGGTCGAATGGTGTGCATGGTTTACATTTGCAATTGGAGCAATGAAAACAATGGCAAAATGAGACAAACAATTCCGTTGTTTGGTAGAAAAACACGCTATTCACACCAGTTTAGGTGTTCGATAGAAAACGACGCTGGAATATCGCGGTGCGGAATGACGCCGGACGACGATAATAAAAGACGTTCGGACATAGCAGATAAACGACCACTTTCTGGTTCGTGTCGATCGATCTTGACCGAAGTGTTAAACCTGATGGCACCCCTTAGTGAAATCCAGACGGACAAACCCAGCTCTACCCAAGAGTTTGGCGTAATCCAGCTCGATAGTCAGATTCAGATTTATCGTCGGCATAGACCGTGAGAAAGAATCGCTGGATCATGGCAATACCTGGTGGGAAATTCAAGTTAACAGTAACGCTAGGATCGTGAAGGAACGTTTCGGAGAGAACAGACTCAAAAGTGTTCGGTACGGTAGCTTGTAGAAGTATTTGTCGGACAGCGTGGATCCTGAAAGCGCTAATGTTCATCAGTTGTCTCGGATTGGCTTGGTGAAAATTAAAAGCAGAGGAAGAAAGGGAAAAACAGTAGAATGGTCTATCAGAACAACTTGACACTTCCTCGTTGTTTATGCTGCAGGACAGGTTCAACATGAGGGAACACATGCCGATGCTTCGACCCAAAAGTCTGGATTGCGAGACATTAGGAAGCCCTGTTGGGAACTAACGACTTTGGAGTCCCACTCATTTGGCGGACAGCCCTGCATAGTCAGAGAACACGGGGAATATGACACTGACGTTTGATTCTGGTTATCGCTGAGCGCGATGTATGTGCTTGAAGTTACATCAGGGTTTCAAGTTAAACCGAAAGTGCCTCCATCGTATCGGATAATCCGCCAGCGGTCACCATCAGCATCATTATCATCAACACAGACAGCAATACATCCGTGGTTCACACTAACGCTTAATTGTCAAACAACCGTGAAGGGAAAAAACGTCTAGGAGGAGAGAAAAAAGAAGGGAACCGGAAGGGACCTAACTACTAAAAACAGCTACGTCTACGTTCATAAATTCAACGTCAAGGTGCCTTGCAAACCTTGCAAACAAACCAAGCTGTAAGTAAGGCGTCATCAGCAAGACAGTTTCCTTACGGCTTTCACTGCCCCGCGTCATTAAATGCACTCACTTCACAGACAACTCGGACAAACAACAACATTCACGCCACTGAGCTCGATTAGCCGCCATCTCACCTAACGTCTCAAGCCACCGACTCTGAGTCGCGAGGGCCCCAGCCCGGGAGACGAACCCGACCTACAGTGGCCAACCCCTTCGTAAACGATTTCATTTGTCTACGCCAGGTCATCATCTGTCCACCTCGCACCTTGCGCCAGTCAGCCGCAGCGTCCACAGAGTGCTAAATGTGACAGACGACTAGCTGGCATCCTTAGTACATGACCTAACCATCTAAGTCTGTGCAAATGTAGCGACTGAACAAAAGAACTCGTTTGACAATCAGTGCCAAACACCCGCTTCCTAACCTCCTCGTTGCTTACTCGCTGGTGCCACCCGATACGAGCGATTGAACGCAGACATCGGTGGTCAAATACCTGACGGTTCACGTTTTCTACCCTGAGCGGTCAAGCTTCAATGCCGCAAAGTAACAGCCCTCACTGTCGCCTGATACACACGACTACTAATCATCAGAGAGATACCTCTGTCGCCAAAGGAGCTTCAGATTAGCGAAGACTGCCCTAGCCTTAGAGACACGTTTCTATTCAATTCCCTACACCTCCAACGCCGGCGGTCATCATCGGACGTTGGGCGATCAGGTTAGCGTAGACCTCCGGGTTGATCCTCAACATCATCATAGACAGCAATACATCAGTGGTTCACACTGATGCGTTGTACAAACCTACTCATCACGTCAAGGTAGCAAAGCAGATCATTCTTCTTAGTTTAACGTGTGCAACTCATTTATAGCTTTTGTCGTGTTCACATGTATAAGCCACAAACCGAGAAGTAAACTTCTGGGTTCAAGAAAGTTCGTTGTTTATATTCCCATCATCCAGGATATCGTTCTCCCTCTACACGATGGGGTCAGAGGGGTTGGTCGACGTCTACGCGGCTGGAGTAAGGCGCAGGCCAGCGGCTATATTAGCTGTGTTTATGTACACAGTTCAACGTCGTCTGAGGTTATGGTGTGTTCTCCGTAGCCAGAAACCCACCGGCTCAATGGGGCCAGTTAAGTTTTACAAGCTAGCGCAGTGCTGCAGAAGCACCAACTACATGATTTATATTAAACACTACACAACCATAACTCCACCTGAGGAGTTTTTAGTGCGGGAGATAACGAAGGAATCTAAAAGGTACAAAATAATTACTGGTAAATGACTAAGGGAGCATCGCTGCATATTCACTCACATCAGATTCCGACTTGACGTTGAATGTGCGCTTGATACTAGAAGGATCGGAGCAACCAACAGCATATGGGACAAACGATTTTCGAGGTTTTATATGCTGATGCAACGTATGTGGTCGGACAGTTTGAGTTCCAGACTCTTTCATGGTTGCTAGTTCATCTTGATGATCGTCATCTGAGTCTGTTATAATTCCTTTGGAAGCGTGAACTGAATTACCTAAGTCGTGTTTTACTGACACCGGTTGGACCGATGAGTGAAACGTGTCCCCGCTGAATGAACGTTAGAATGGCGATAACAACCATTAAAAGAACTCACTGAACGCATCGATCGACGGAGCGAGAATTTTGGGCAGACGTCTCTGTACTAACGTCAGCATGATTACATTGCGGAGCAGTCTTAGGTTCATGGTCCGACGGTTCAAACTCAGAATCACTGTCCCACAAAAATGGGTGGTGCGCATATTCCGAATTCCGCTTGTTAAGCCGAAAATTCAGCCGTTCGCAATACTCACTGAATGCACCGTCTACAACGGTGAATGCCATTTCATATTCAGAACCAATCTTGCGTCCCGAGTTCAGGGCTTTAACTTTCCTTTGCATCCGACAACAAAATGCGAAGGCGTTTGAAGTGGCGGGCGTAGCGCATACCTTTTCGCTGGTTTCTTGCAGAGCTAGAAGTATAATACTTGTATAGTATCGCCGCCTCAAGGTTTTCCGGTATGAATCAGTAGTACGGGGTGTATGGTTTCATAGCACATTCGATCTTAGTTTGAAAGTCAGACTGTTGTCTGTTGGCTTCGATCACGTGAACTGCTGAAATGGTAAATGGTGAGTGTGGTGTATTTTAAATGTTGGAGCGACTAGAAGCAGTCAAGCACTTAGGGATGTTGCATCATTTAATTGTATTACAATGAGAGGATTTAATAAAAGACTACACTGGAAAGGAGATGAGAGATGGCAAGGGGTAAAGATGTGAGAGTTAGGGAATTACAACAAAGGAGTTCCTTGAGGCTATATTTGTCCCACTACCGACGGTCATCTCGAGATAATTAAGTCATTCAGCTGCTTTTTGAATACATCGACTGACGGCACCAACGCGACTGACGTTGGAAATGCAGTCCATGCCGAACAGACTCAGACGTCAAAACTATACGGTTATAGTGTCCACAATTCACAGTTATATTTCATAATTCATTTTTGTACATTTCTGTATATACCGTTTTGTTAACCTCATCTGTACACTTGTTTGAAATCATCAACTCACTTTTGAATTGAATCGTCAACACGAATAAACGGGAGTTACCGCGCACCGTCTCTCTCTTCTCCATTTTATGCGGATTTCGAGCTGGTAAAGCAGTTGCACGTTGAAATGTTTAGCTTCGCGTGTTGGCTGATCCGTCGACGCTTCAACGTTCGTCATCCCACGCCGCGTGCGGAATTATCTGTCGCCCATTTTCCGAACTTCACCCTTGGCGCCGTCTTTCCTTCTTGTAGTGGTCTATTCAACTCAGCGGACCCCTCGACTATCATGACGTCGTTCCTATCTTTTAACCCTGATTACTGTCTGTCTTGTTTATTGTTTTTGTAACGCTCACTTTGCGGAGTCTTATCCAAGTCACCCTTCACAACCCATGTCCCCCCCTTGGTTGTATCATATAGTGTTAGGTCCTTTTCATCATTTCGGTCGATTAAGGCCGCTACACACGTCCTGACCAATAGCAGGCTAAAACTTGTTCCTGTAGTATAAACCCCGTTAAAGCGTTGAAACACCCCTGATGTCCATGCGGGGAACATTCGTTCAATCATCCTAAAGGCGATGGTAAATCCTCCTCACGTACCGTGGCCACTCGCGCTGAGGATAGCTGCTCGAAGAGTGAGGTAGACGACACCCACCTGTTCAGATACTTTTACGGAGATAAGCTTTTATACATATATTTGCCGTGCAACCATCTCTCGTTCTACTATGGGAAACATGGGTCATTGTTGTCCAAGAGTTCCCACCGGCGACCTATCTGCGCACTTAATGTCGTTTAGAGGGAGACTCCAATTGTCCGACCAGCGCTTAATCGCGTCAAGGTCAATATGGAGAGCACTGGGAATAGGTGGCATGTCAGATTTTCAAGCCATCGGGCATTATAGGAGGACTTGCCTGGTACTAGGATTTTCGGAAGATTCATTTTGTACCATTCAGAGTTATCGAGGAATTAACACTGATCCGGCTTATTAGGAACTCTCCCGCAGAAATGGAAGAGGGAGATAAAAGATCATATCCGTTTCTGACTCTAGAAGTTCTATTCTCGAGGATTCAATCCAGCAAAGAACCTCTCCTTCAATATCATGGGCTTCCGGTTTACGTCTCAGGGGGCCGTGTGGAACACGGTCGAAAGCCTTGACAAAATCAAGGAAGATAACATCTGAATGACGTCAATGTCTTTGGTCTCCGTCAGACTATCCATGGAAATGAGCATGTTTTTTTATGCATGACTGGTTAGAAAGAGGGCCATGTTGGGTCGAAGAAAAAAGATGGTGTGACAAGGAATGATTGAGGATCGCACGCTTTAATAAGGATTCGTTATTTTGCACGGAATGCTAGTAAGGGTAATTGGCCGGTAGCTAACCGGAGAGTGCCGGTCGCCAGCTTTAAATATGGGCGTGATCGTCTCTTCTGTCCATGCGCTGGGGAGGATGTCAGTACGAGTGTTTGTTCAAACTGCTTATAAAGGGATTATGCCAGACTAGCAGCCTGATTCTTTGAGGATTCTGGAATGGATCTTGTCAAGACCCATCGCACTGTATGAAGTGACCCTGAATGAAGATTCTTCAACATCTAACACAGGGAACCCAGCGGTAACCAGTGGTTTCCAAAAATTCTTCAGTGGTGGGCTAGTATGCTAATTCGGTGATGCGACAGTGTCGACGGCCGAGTGTTACTCCCTGAATGATTCGGCCACAACTAGGGGGTCGCATGAGGTCTATCCTCCGGGCAATCGCGAAGAGAGGGCTGGGGGTTTATTCTTTCTTAGTCGTCGCATATGTTTGAATAAGAAGTTTTGTTCCCGCGGGCTCTGAGGAGGACCTTTTCTTGTACGAGTTTGGTGTGTTCATGGATTTCCCACCTACACCTAAACTTATGCTTCGCGAATAAATGGGAACGTTCATCGAGGAGACGACGTATTCTGCGCGGAAGAGGTGGCCGATAAGAGAAAGTGCACAGTTTGTGCGGTACAAATAAGTCGTCTGCTTTCTCAATTGCGCTTTGAATGCGCAGTAGTTCTGGTCCACGGAGTCATAATCAAGAAGAAGTGAACCTAGGTAGCTTCTCAGGCCGTTAAAATCAGCCTGATTAAAATTTCGAACTGTGGACTTTTTTACTGGTTGTTAACCAGTAACAAATAAGATCAAAGATGAGCAGAGAGGGAATATGATCAGAACGATGCCGCATCGAGGCGTTGACATGTTGTGTCCACGCTTCCGTCGTATCAGCGTCGATAAGGATGTCGAGAATCCGCTTTCACATACCTGGTGAGAAACTGATGCCCAGTTTATCTTGGGTGCATTAAAGTCACCCATAATAAGCAGATGAGTGAAGTGTTGTAGCCCTAGGAAGTTGTCTAGGTTTACAAGAAGAGTGTCGTCGTCGGAGACGTCGGATGAAGAACGACGAATAACCCCCACTAGGAGTGAGTCTTGGCCACGCAATGCCAGTCGAAGCCACAGAGTGTCACATTGATCCAGCGGGTTGTTTTAGTTTTGGCCGATTATTTCTCAAGGATATTGATTTAGCGCGCATGTACTACCAACCGGAGATAAATTCACTGGTGTAACTGTCTGCATGCCAAGGAGGTGTCAGTGGAACTGTGGTTGTTGTTGAGGTTGGCCCGATGCCTGCTGGCTCGACGGCTGCAAGTCTGAGACCGAGGGTTCACTTAACAGAAGCCTATTTAGTGGCAGTCCAACATCCCAGACTTGAGCAGACCAGGTGTATGTCTCTTATCTACAACGTTCTCCATGTAATCCAATATCGTGTGTCCGAGTGCTTCTACTTGCTTCTAGAGCCCGAGAAAGCCTTTGATAGCATTCTCTGCTCGGTAGCATGGCTGTCACTGGTTTGGTCGTTTGAATGTAAGTTAGGTACGCAGTTCTTGGGAGACGTCCGACGAACTATGTTGAAATATCTTTCACGCCAACGGAAAGCTAGCTACACACAAATTTTCACCAGTTATTGTTAAGTTGATGCGTCGTGCGGTCATCGGTAGCATGTGACTAGGGTATACCCTAGAATACTGTGCTGCACGTGCGATTGAACTGCGGTGCACCAGGGTTGATCGGTTTAAGCGGTTTCCAAGCGGTCCACGATAAACCAGGATTGGGTGTTACAGGGTCACCAAGAAATAAGGGAGATCACGAAGACGTCCAACTTGCATCCATAACACTCTGGAGGGTGTAGGCAGCAATGCGCGATGGGGCGGGACCGTCCGTCTGGATTGATTTCGCTGGACTAACTTCGGCAGGTTCAGCAAAATATCGGCACGTAGTTGCGTCGTTGTCAAGATCAAAATCGTTCTATCCGGGACGGGAAGATTTGAAGACATCTTGCATCTCGATGAAGGTAGGGAGCAAACTGAAGAAACAGGAAGCTTCCAGTTGCGATTGTCTTACTGAAAGGATCCGAACGTAACAGATGATTTATAATTCACGAGGTTTTAATGTCGCTTTTTTACGCCTAAACTACAGCTACGCTAATCTGTTCCGTGTGCCATACTCACTAAGAATCCTTGGCTTGTTGAAACTGACCGGTCCATATGGGCCAGAAGTCAGATAATTTCTTTGAGATCGCTCGGTCCAGTTGAAGCACGCTATAACTTCTCCTACCCCGTTATTGTGGATACGACACAGTCTATCTTGAATTGCTGGGTTTTCAGCGTTGACTGCTCCAATATCGTAAAATGGTGTTGTAGTGCTTCTCGATGCTCATCCACGATTTGACTCTCCGCGACCGATTTCGTCGTTGTTCAGACTCGTCAGGCGGAGATAAGCTGAGTGAGGAATCAAACTGGATTCACTTCGCATAAAGAGAAAATGCCCTCGTTCGCTCGGGCATCAGTCATACGAGCATCACTATTGACGCGGAAGTGTATGTAATTAGGTTATGGTGATTACAGGTAGAGTGCAATTTTATGCTCCTGTGAGCTTCAGTGATCCAACCACATTGTAATAGCAGAATAAAACGTTCCACTTCGATGCTGCTGAAAAAAACTGGCAGGCAGAGATGTGTAAATGGAAACGCCGTTGCCTTGCATGCTGGCTGGATGAACGAAGTACTAAATCGTTCTTCCAAAACACCAGTTTATTATACGTGATAGGCAAAAACTGTTGAGAACGAAGACGGAATATTTATTAAACGAAAGATACAGATAGCTTCGTGCAAAGCCGTAAACAATATCGACGTAGAAGAATAGTACCAGCGGTTAAGGGCCGCCCATGGACGAACGATTAAGGCCTCTCGATTTGCGCCACAGAGTCACATGTTGTAAGCTTCACACGCAAGTCGACCATGAAATTGGATGGCACACAACAGGCAAACATCTGCAACAAGGTAAGTGCCATATGTAACTGTAAGTTTTCGAAACAGTTCACGCATCATACTGCAGACACCCGTTAAATCTCTTATGATGACATTTGCAGCTGGCCACAGTTTGCGCTGGTCTCATTCTTGTCATGCCATCCTGTTGCAGACCCCCGAAAGAACACGCTGGTTCGTTCACGATATAGTTAGACGCTCGACAAGAATCGGAGCTTCCTCCAGTTAATAATCAACACGGAAAATCTCGGTCCCGAAAATAACGCGACTGTCCCCGTAATTGCTCCCAAGACAAACCAAAAGACGCGTGCAAAAACAGCTTTGTTCCGCTTCAAAAACGTGTGCAACGAGGAAAATATTACAGGGTATTTATATGGTGCATAACGGACCTAAAAACGTTCCCGGATCAGAAACTCGGCGGACAGTTACCTAAAATGTCTGAGGTCACCAATCCACCAGGGAACATAGCGGAATAAAGGTCGGACAGGTAGAAAAACGGTCAAGGTTACCTCTCGGCCGTTCCGGACAGTTCGACACATTATGATCGATTGAAATCGTTTTCTCGAGAGTGGAGGTGGTTTTGTACGGGAAAGTGGACTCCCTAACGCATATGATAATTCGTCGGCCTACTGTCTGAACAATCGTTCCAGAACGATATGGGTGGAGGAGCACCAGGTCCAACGAATGCTGGTAAGCTTCCATTCCATTATCACCCTCTAAATGAGTAAAAAGGTGGCTGGTATGTGTTTAAATGGTCGAGTTAAAATGTCCAGAAAACGCTGAGGAGCGATTTCAAATACAAAACCGGAAAAAGTCCTAATGCGGGGTTGTCACGTGTGTCATTACATCTTTGGACGGTAACATGCGTTGGATGCAATTGAATGATAGGCCGTGGGGCGACAGCTGTGGTGTTTTAGGCTGTTCAGCGTCTCTGCGGAAAACGACTCACGAGGTGCAGTCGGTAGTAACAGTAACAGTACAGTCAAACGATGCAGCCCAGGGCTCTGCGAAAACTCGCGAGACCTATTCGGTGGCGGCTTTGGGCACCGGGACACCGTCTGGCTGTCTAGGGATTTGGTCAATCATAGGAAGTGTATAGGACATACCACTAATTTTTGACAGTGGATCAACGATGGTGATGTGTGTGCTAGAAAAATAGTGGAAGCACATCAGTGAATCGAATCTCATACGTGACGGTATCTTCTTGCCTGCTGACATGTCAGACAAGCCCGTGCCCAGACTCTGACATCTTTTTTTCTTCCAGCACACACCTACCAATCGCCGGTGAAAAATAAAAACCACTAGGCGCAGATTTCCATTGAAATTGTTGCAAAGGATCATGCCGGCAGACGCTGGCGAAGTCTGATCCATAAAACGTAAAGCTGACTGTTGGGAAGAAACGCAAAAATCATCTTCCGAACGTTCCGTGTGGATCATGGTGTTTAGGTTGGTTTTGTTGTTTCTAATCAGGGCTGATATTGGCAACAATCTATCAGCCACAATGTGTACCACTGTCAGGAACTTGGTGCATGTCTGAGAAGGGTGGGCAATAAAGTTTAAATGTCCAAAGTCACTGGGCGAATTTCTATTAGATCTACTGAGGACGGAAAAACTAACGGTTTGTAGTCAACAAAAACCTCCCTCGTTTTCCCCTAGAACGTATTGGAAGGATCCAACGGCCGAGTAGGTTGCTGAAAACCCACGAAGCAACGTGCGTATTTCGTTTAAGCTGAGAGTGGACATCTAGGAAAGGAGGCGAGTGGTTTCCGGAGCTCTCGTAGGTACTTTTGAGGGACGGTACCGATTGCGGTGCAAGAGGCTTCGACGGCTGTCCTCTGTTTGGCAACTGAGTCAAAATGATGCAAAATGACGGCGGTGGCTAATTCATTTTCAATTCGGTCGAAGAATTCGGTCACTACAACGAATACCTCAGCGTCGCCAATGGCACGTTGATATGCTGACAAGTGAATCAGCCAGAGGGGGCACTAGCCCAGCGCATTACTGCACTAACCATCCGTGATAGTTGACTGTCCGGTTAAATCCACCGGAAAACCTTGAGCTGCGTGCAGTCTGCCCAACAACAGTCTAACACCCTGCTGATTGAGCTGGTGCCATAAAAACTCAATTATGGGCTGGCCAAAGACATTTTCACACGTTGATAGCTACGACGAGAGTTACTAACCTGTTAAAGAGCTGCCGCAGGCCATTCGATGCTTCCTATCAAAGGCGCACGCAGTTGACACGTCGTCCCTGCAGGTGAGGATCACCCCGAATGAAGTCGATGAAACTCTGGGAAATTTGCGCAGTGTTCCGTAATCCGAAAAGCACTCCTAGAAATTCAAATGAACCGAATGTACTAATAACAGCTTTCTTAAGGGTGTTCCCGTCGACAACCGGGATCTAGTGCTAGGCGCGCACAAAACCGATTTCGGAGAACACATGGGTAATACGGGGGCTGGCCGTGATGTCCTGTATATGCGATATCGGCGGCCTGTAGAGTTCCGTGGCGCCAGTGAGCAAACGGCAATCTCCGAATGGACGCCAATCTCCCTGCATTTCAAACCCCGTGCGGAGTAGTGAGGCCCACGAGTCTATTGAGCGAACCGGTGATTCCAAGTTTGACAATATGATCAATCCTGGTTTCAGCTATCTTCAGCTTATCAGATGTCGGTGTGCGAGGTTCGACGAACATTTGCGGGCAAATTATGACTGCGTGGTGACGCACTCAAACTGTAGTGGCAAGCAGGAATGAAAACTGGCAGGAAATAGCCGGGGATTTACCGATAAAAAAGGAACGAATTTAAATTCCTAGAAAGTAAGCACGCAGAAATGGCTGAAACCTTATCGTTCATAGTCCGGATAACGGTGGGTTCTTTCATCCGGCTGAATGGATGGCGCTGCCCGATGTCTAATATGAGGTCGGGGCGCTGGATGGAATCAGCGCTGATCATCACCATTTGGACGTCGGCAGAGACGTAAGTTAGGTGCGCCAGAGCTGATCGGTTTGACAGTGTTCCCAATTGCCGTGCGAAGGTTTGATGCGTTTGATCGATTCGACTTGTGCGCCTCAGATAAAATCACGCTGGCCCAAACGCCCGCGTCGATGGAAGAGTGCCTGTGAATTGCGAACCTTGACGCAGAAAAGAGGACTGACCTTATAAACTAAACTGGTAGCCATCGCGATTTGGCTGCCTTGTTCGCCGACCGGGCCGAAAACGCAAGGCTGCCGGCACCGTCAATCGTCTCCGCTGAACTGCTAGTAGCACTGGTGTGGCTCTGAAATAGATTTCCGTTGCAGGTGGTGAGGTACACGCGACCCAGAGTAAGTGTTGCATCAGCGAGTGGAGCAGTGGAGCGCTAGATAAACGTTGTTGAAACCAGAATTTGTCTGGTTGGATTATCGGTTTGGTCGACCAACCTGACGATCGTGCTCCGCGTGCTGGGATGTCGTTTGAGGAACTGTGACTTACTGCACCGTTCGATCAAAAAGTGGTAACATTCAAAGCTCACTTACACACCTTAAACAGCCAACTGTCTTATGATGGAGTCAGACTATGGAAGTCAGTTTGGTTATTTTGGCAAGCCTATCTACCACATGCAATCCATCAAAACGCTCACTTCGTCTTGTCATAATTGGACCAACTTTTTCCACGAAATAACTAGGAAAAGGCTATGACAATTGAGGCGAAAGTATCGATTTAGGAACTGGAACTGACTCGGAGGTGGGGAATAAAAGTTTGTCCATGGTCTCAGAAGCAGCTTTGCACGAAACGTGTTACGTGACAACGCATAGAGCGTCTTGTCGAGCTGCTGCTTTCAGCGGTATGAATGAGTTGGTTGCCACGAGCTCACGTGATTCGTCCATTAAGATATTGGATGTACGTAGAACGATTAATAGCCAACAACATATCCCCGGCGGGTCACTCGGAACAGGAAACCTTGCAGCAACAGGTGGAACTGCATCAAGTTACCCGCAACTTGCAAGATCACACGGAGGAAGTTACTTTCGTTGACTTCCACCAGGGTCCGACGTCAGCAGAAATGAGAATTATACGGTCGAAATAATTGGTTTTTCTAGTCCTTCGATCAAGGGAACCCAGAAAAATATACCACAAGCCTCGTCAGTTCGAATGTTGCATTTTCATCCCTCTGTCAATTTTTGATCGTCGGTACCCAACACAGAATCTTTTGCCTTTAAGACGCACAAACCTGTCAGTGTTACGTTTCTGATCTTCCTGAAGACCATCATCACCTTTCCCTTAATATATTCTGTTGTTTCCTGCCCGGAAGCGCGCTCGCGACTGCCGACAGGGATGGTCGTTTCAACACTTGGAAGTGGTTTTTGTCGCTGTCTGAACACGTTTGAAACGGCCCATGACGAATCGAGTGGTTGTTCTGTGAAGCTCTCCCGCAACGGAAAGTACGCTATCATTTCAGACAGGAACAGTGGGGTCAATCTTTGGAAGCTGGCGGCCGGATGCTTTCCGACTACATATACCAGATCTTTCACTGTTGGACAGCAGATGTATCGACAGCTGGCTGTGCAGTGGATCACGTACCCTCTTCTGATGAAGTTGCCAGTTGCTTGTGCCACTGGGATCCAAAACTGATCGACAACAACTGTTTAGTGCAAACGACCAATCTCCGGCTAGCCACGTTCTTTGGCATAGATGTTCGGTCGGACCACAGTAAATTGACAAAAAGTGTTTTGTTTACTCATTTTCAAGAGTGAATCATGCATTAGTTTGATGTATTTCTAAAAAGACGGAGATGTATTGGCAGACATTCAGTGAAAGTCGTATCATATCCCAAGATCTCGGATCAGTGAGCTACTGAGAAAAGCTCGACATGTTCCAAAAACCTGCTGACAGACCAACGCGATTGTCCGTTTATGTGGAAAATTGCAGTGCTGCTCCAAAACAGATGGACCACGAAGCTGAGTTAAATTCTTTGAGTACATCAGAACGGGTTGTGCAGGGGCAACCTCCAGCTCACAATTCGAGTGGGATACGAAAACAGACCAGATCAGTTCGCGAGGCCACGAGCCGACGTTTGCCGAGCCGGGGTGATGTTGATGGGAGACGGATTCGGACGAATTGCAGAAAGTAGTCCTGATGCTTATTGTCAGATTAATACAAGTGTGACTGAAGAACCAGTCAAAGGAGGGACTAATAAAAACTCTGAATTTTGCTACCATAAATCGTGCTTTGTGAACTGTGTTTCGTAAGGACTTGATTACAACTTTTGAAAGATGTCTAGGGTTTTTCATGCTGGGTGCACCTAGTGTATAGGGATTGGATTGGACAAACACATCGATACGAAGTCAACCAGTGATTCGCAGAAGGATACGGCCAATCAGTGTCGACAACGCGAACAGACTGGTATGTCCGCACGGGGACCAATCAGGATGGCACGCTGCTCCAGCATCGGAGTAAAACAAGTTGTTTAAGTGCGTCACGCATTAAAACAAACGAGCTACAAGCGGAGTTAAGCCAACCAATAAGAAAGCTCGAGCGTCAGTACCAATCGTGATTCTTCATTTTACTGATGCGTCTTGTCTATAAAATAACCAATAGAAACTCAATAAACTGAGATTTGCTTTGTGCCACGTGGACTGACTTGCTCTCGTTCCGGAAAGTAGCGATTTTTTAACACCTAGTAGATGGTCTGGCGCTTGCCGATTGGGCGCCTGTTTTGTGTGTCTTGAGTAATCAAATCGGGCTTCCACTGTCGGATAAAAAACCTGCGTAGTTAAGATGGTTGCCGACGCGGGCATCACCGTTTGCTGCGCAACCCCCAAGGCTAAACGACGCGACAGCCTTCGTATAGTAGCATTCAAGTCTGTACCACGACGATCTCTGTTAACACGTGCGTACGATCAAGGTTGGTTCCGGTGTGGTTGTGGAAATTCCAGCAGGCCTTACCGAAAGTGATACTTTTCATGACAGCGGTTCTGACACAGCCCCTGTCAAACAAAGCTTTGTTGATAAACATCAAACTTCTACAGTTCAGTCACGCCTGATAACCAAGACACTCGATAGCGCACTTGGCCCCAGGTATTCCAAAGCGAAGCTCGCGCTACTTTCTCTGTTTGTGAGTGGAACCGTTGAGGTTAAGGGGGCGTGCACCATAAAAAATTTGCCCTTTGGGCTTATAGCTCCTTTGGGAGATGTGAATGAGGGGTGGCAGCAGTTGAGGTTAATCGGGTTTAAGAAAGTCGACGAGAGAGAGGTCAGTATGCGGATTGGATGTGATGTCCCTGAAGCACACTGGGTATTCGATCAAACTGTCATTGGACGGAAGCAACCATATGCAATTAAAACCCCAGTTGACTGGACGATTTGTGGTCCACCGGGTATGGATGACAAATCATGCATTTTCGCGGACTGTATTCTTTAAAAAGATTCCTCCATTGTGGAACAGCTTAAACGTCTGTGCAACCTGGTGTTTAGTGGTACTGCAAACGTTACGGATACCATTCTCGGGAGGATAAGTTAGCTCCAACTATTGTTGTGAACCGTGTCCGTCTGGCCAATGGCCAGTTACTGTGGACAGCTCTGAAGGCTCTTTCATCTACAAATCGAATGCTGGTTTTGAAGGTCCGAACCTTTTACGAAACCGCTTGTTGCGTCATAAAGAACTACTGATGGGCCTCTTCCAAGTAACCACTTCCGGAAATCAGTACATCATAGTCATGACTGAACATTTCACAAGATGGATCGAAGCAGCCGCTATACCCGATCAGCGTGCAAGCACTGTATGCAGGGCGGTGATGGAACACATCGTTGCAGACCATGGAATACCGCGAAGCATATTGACTGATCAAGGTCCCTGCTTCGAAAGTGAAGAGTTTCGGAACTGTTTGGAGCGCTTGGGAATCAAAAAATTCGGACGACGCCATATCATCCCCAATCAAATGGACTGACGGAAAGAAACAATCGCACAATCAAGGAGTGGTTGGCGGCGAAAGGAGGGAACTGGGAGGAAGCACTACCATTCATTCTGTTGGCCCACCGCTGTTCGCCTCAAGGGACAACGAAGAAGTCGGCGTTCGAACTAATGTACGGGCGTGTGCCACGCCTGCCAGTCGATCAAGAGATTGGTTTATGGGGATAACGGATGAACACGCGTGAATTAGCAGA
>LOND01001178.1:107764-117902 GCA_014220965.1 Paragonimus kellicotti | reverse complement strand
ACAGTAGACTCGTCGCAAACCTAGCAGACCAATTTTGTTCAAATAATATAACTAGTCACAACTTCGCGTGCTCAAACTAAGTTGGATGGGATACTTTTGTAGTATCCTTTTATAATAAAACATAATGATAAACCACACGCAAATCGTTTTACTGAGTGTCTGCAATTTCATTTACAGTCTAGACGGACCACACAAACTCTGACAATTAATTTGTGCGTTAATTTTCTCTCCCTGCATCGAAACTTCACTTAATCGTTGAAATATTGATCTCGAAAGGTTGTTTAATCTTTAGACGTGTGTTTTGATTACACTGTGCAATCGCCTCACAAACTCTTAGAGCGGGTCAAGGTCTATAATCTAGCCGATAAACGTCGAAGACTAGATTCGCATGATCTTTCGTAGTCATATTTTGAGAAACATGAAAGACTGAAGGCGTGGCATTCACACAGTCACGTGTTTTGTATCAAAAAATAAAAAGCCGATGTATTTAATGTTTCAACCGACTCTTGCTCGATACTAACTTGACTTATCGAAAATCATTCTAGTAGAGGGATAATACGGAATATATTGGCGTCGATATAGGGGACAGGTCTATAAATTTTAACCCAGCGAAACGTGGTATAGTTACATAATATATGACGATGAATAGCGTGAAATGATGAGAAGTAGCAAAGTGATTTAGATGGGAAGGCGAAGTACCACACAATCTAGAAAAATGCTTCATCCGTCTGAGAAGAGATAAAAAATCACTAAGTAAAGAAACTAAAAAAGTATTATAGGGAAATAAAACCAACGAAAGAAACTGCTGGCATCCTCGAAGCGCAGGAATTTCTAATATGCGTCAGAAAGACCGTCAATACCTGGAGTAGAGTTTTTTGACCTTATTAAATCCGTGTTTGAATAACGTATGTCGAAATGTGAACCGAGGTAGCATTTGGATATTCTAACCATTGAGATCTGGCAACGACCTCGTTTGGCCAAGTAATTAAAGACGTCAATAGAATATTACAGACATTTCTCGTGTTTAAGAGAAAAGTATGTTAACCAGGTAGTGAAATATTACTCAGAGAACGAAAGCCAGATGCACAGATTACGAAAAACGTCAGCGAATTGTCAAGTTATGTTTCAAGCATTCATCAGCTCCATGATATGTTGTCATAAGAGAGCTGACACTGTTCAAGTATATAATGAAACTATTACGGATTGATCAGAGTCATACACTTTTTAATGTACAACTTATCAACACCCGTTTGGTCTAACTAAATTTAATTCACTTCATATAGTCAATCTGCAATAACTACGACTTCAACAGAACTGAATGTGTACGGCGAAAAATTCCACACTATCAAGGTGACACGGTATGATCAGTATCATTCATATGGATAAGAGTATTATCGGTAATAAAAACACCGCAAGTTCAGGTCACGTTTCTATTGTACCCTTATGTTAAGAACATAAACCTAATATCGATTATGGAGTGTGAGTTTCTGTTTATTATGTTCTGGGCAGTAGTCCGCAATATTCTCACTCTCATTAGTACTTCTCGTGTTCACGTGGGGAAGGTTCATGCAAATTTCTTTAAAGTATAGAAGTATTTGGGACTATGTTGTATCTTTATAAATTAGCCGAAAGATGGTCTTCATTGTTGAAAATATTTATTGTTGTCCATCGTTTGACAATTTATAATGAAAACTAACGTGGACAGACAAGAAATCCTCCCTGTTTTCACATCCGGTACTGAATCTGAGATCCCAAGGAAACAGTTCTGCGGAAAGTACGGTGTAATCGGTTTGTTACAAATAGAAGACTTCTTTTTTTCTTTCTGAAACACAAAAGAATAGTTAGTATAAACTAATATTCTAACTTCATTCTGACAACGTTGATTATGATAAGCAGAATGTTTATCATGACTGCATTCAGCTTGAATGTGGTTCCCCGTTTCTGACGCGAGTGAACTACGGGAGCGGCATTTTTCCTGAACAAAGCTACTTAAACTTTTGAATGCGTACTGAAACATATGAAATGCATTGACTACAATCAAGCACTTTTGTTATTGCCATGCATGTTTTTGGGTAAATGGCTATGGTGAGAAATTACCACGAGAAGAAGAGTACGACAATAGTCCGAGAAAATTTGTAGCACACGAACGACTGTTCTAATCAGAAGTTTTCTTTATAAAAACACTTCCACAAAGTTCTTTCCGTTTTCCATTGACCAATATACAGATAGGTAGCGGAGAATTTCAGCTGATAGAGTTGAATTATTAGTCGTAATCATTTGCAGCTTCCTCAGTCTCCTAGATTTTTCTGTCAGCCAGTAACAGTCACAGGTGAATGTGACTGAACGTTTACGTGCGCCAATATGATCAGGAGTAAGCTGAAGTCAATGGCCCGATGTTCAACAGGATTGCTTCAAGAAAACCTAGTCACAGTTCATATCCTGGCTGCAACAAGGATAGTCACTAATGACGAGCTCTAGCAAGAGTGAAACTCTAGTATAATGTTTCTTTTCGAAAGTGACTGAATGAAATGTCTATGAAAGGAAATGTGCAAAACAAGCTGTCTAAAATGCATGAGACCTTAAAAAATCGATACGGAAGTAATATTGTAAGACAAGGTATGTACAATTCATAAAAATGTCTATGTTGATCGATGTTCAGAGAAGACACGCCATAATGATCGATAAGACGACACCGAGGACATTACAGACTGGATATGCGCGGTTCTACCAGTTACACCGCAGATGTAGGTGAATGGAGCCCTATGCGACACTGGACGCATGACCTTATTTTCCATTCACTTCAACTGTTTAACTGAACGTTCAGACAAACGCAATGTTCGTCACTTACCTTCTTTATCCGTGTTTTCTTTTTTCTTCTGAGACATTTTGGTTTTCCTTTTATTCTAGATATAGGTTAAGTATGAGGTCAGTGGAGAACCTTGAGGTGTTTGTTTCCAGCATTCAAAACACTTGAATAGTTAGTAATCGACTACGTATTCAGGAGACGTTTTAGATTAAACAACATTTTCATTTGGTGGCTGGTCACATACGAAAGAAACATCCGCTTATTTCATTTATAAACGTAGCAGTTGCTGCAGGTTCCTGTTTTGTTAAAGCTCATCAGTGGTGCTCATCTTCATCTGAAAGGGAGGATGAACTTATGCTCTGATGCTAACAAAACAAGTTTGGTGTCAGGCGAATTAATGAACATACATTAGACATTACTCAATCTCTACGTGTGAACTTTCACTCACAACCGCGGACGAACAGTACTATAGATGTCAGATAAACTCTAGTGGATACATATGTTTGAGTTCTGACAAAAACCTGGTGAGCAAGATTTTCCAGTCTAACTGGAATCTAACACTGCTTCGTATACGGTAAGTTATGTTTTGTATACTGAAGACTACTAGGATACGGAGTGCGTTAAAAGTTGAACAACATTCACATCTGCTAGCAGCTTCTGATGCCGATAGGTTTACGCAAAAATAGTTCAAATAGCAAACCTTTTCTATTAGACGCAATTCGGGGTAGCATGCAATCCTTATCGGCAATTAATAGAATTTACTGATTAGCGTGCATTCGAGACTTATTCTGCAAAAGTTATAGATATATCTAGGTTTAAAACAGATATTCCGAGTGACCTGAACCTGAATGTAACCAACCCTGGTTATACCTGCATAAAAGAGTTGAGGTTTCCCCTGATATTAATCATCTATCAGTCAAGTTGCTGAATACCTAATCTGCTGAGCATGAACTGTGCTTCCTAAACAAGTGGAAACCACTGATCATCTGTTGTGAGGGACTTAAAAGCTTGAAGAAAATGAATTTTTTCATGTTTGCGGACAAAAATCGCTATAATTTGCCTTTGCTCATAAAGCACTCAACGATGGCTGGAGTTCCGAGAGTTAGTTCTTCCAAAATGAAGTTATGCCCATTCCTGTTTCATGGTATAAATAACACTAACATGTAGACTTCAGATAGCCTCCGAAGTCGTACTTGAATTGAAATCTCCTGTGTAAGTAATAAGGGGATGGCGTCGGAGTGATTATAGTAAGCAGTTGTTATCAATGAGATGAAAATCGAATTCATATATGTACATCAGTATTAACGAAATTAGGCCGGTCATTGACCGGTCTTTGTGGCACATGCAAGGCCACAAACTGTAGGCTAGTTGGTGCAGTACAGAACATGGAACTGGCGAATAATGAAAGATGTAGCATTGAAGCTGTTCGTTCAATCTTGGTGTGGTGTCTTAGCACAAAGTCTGGGCTGGCCCAGTGCTAGATCACCTTTAGTATCAGAGTTTGGGTAAGCGATGAATCGAGTAGATTTTCACCATACCCACCCAATAGGTAAGGATGAGACATTAGAAGTTTACAGAACTAATTTGGTTTTGTGTGTATATACTAGAGGGATTATGAGATATCGTATATGATAGAGGATAGCTATATATAGCATGCACGAGAGAGTTCGAGGATAGGTAGAGAGAGACCACAGCACTCATGGTGATAGACGAGCAGAGACCATAGGAACACAGTAGATACAATGACAATGAGATCGATCACGTTCACTCTCACGCTCTCACACGTGGACACGATATGCTCGAGAATCGCTCAGGATTGGGTGATCCGCTACAACTTGCCACCTTAGATAATTATTTTATACTTGGGCGTACCGCGCGAGACGTGCTCGAATCACAACAATCGACACTAAGATAGACGCCAGTATGATGACGATCACACTAGAGCGAGATGATAGGAGTATCGTGATGTGAACTTTATATAGTCTATACTGGCAGCCAACTAGCCTACAGTTGTGGTCCTTGCATGTGCACACAGAAGACCGTCATACCGCGGCCTATATCTTGAGATAAATGACATATTGGAATGTCGATTTTCACTTCATTGATAATAACTGCTTACTATAATCACTCCGACGCCATCCCCTTATTACTTACACAGGAGATTTCAATTCAAGTACGACTTCGGAGGCTATCTGAAGTCTACATGTTAATGTTATTTATACCATGAAACAGGAATGGGCATAACTTCACTTTGGAAGAACTAACTCCTCGGAACTCCAGCCATCGTTGAGTGCTTTATGAGCAAAGGCAAATTATAGCGATTTTTGTCCGCAAACATGAAAAAATTCATTTTCTTCAAGCTTTAAGTCCCTCACAACAAGATACAGTTGGTTTCCACTTGTAGGAAGCACATTCATGGCTCAATGCAGTTAGGTATATCAAGCAATTGCAAGACTGGATAGATGATTAATATCAGGGGACCTCAACTCTTTTATGCAGGTATAACTAGTGGTGGTACATTCAGGTTCAGGTCACTCGGAATATCTGTTTTAAACCTAGATATATCTATAACTTTTGCAGAATAAGTCTCGAATGCACGTTAATCAGTAAATTCTATTAATTGTCGATAAGGATTGCATGCTACGATGCGTCTAATAGAAAAGGTTTGCTATTTGAACTATTTTTGCGTAAACCTATCGGCATCAGAAGCTGCTAGCAGATGTGAATGTTGTTCAACTTTTAACGCACTCCGTATCCTAGTAGTTTTCAGCATACAAAACATAACTTACCGTATACGAAGCAGTGTTAGATTCCAGTTAGACTGGAAAATCTTGCTCACCAGGTTTTTGTCAGACTGAACTATGTATCCACTAGAGTTTTTATCTGACATCTATAGTACTGTTCGTCCGCGGTTGTGAGTGAAAGTTCACACGTAGAGATTGTGTAATGTCTAATGTATGTTCATTAATTCGCCTGACACCAAACTTGTTTTGTTAGCATCAGAGCATAAGTTCATCCTCCCTTTCAGATGAAGATGAGCACCACTGATGAGCTTTAACAAAACAGGAACCTGCAGCAACTGCTACGTTTATAAATGAAATAAGCGGATGTTTCTTTCGTATGTGACCAAATGAAAACTTAGAATATAAACGTCTCCTGAATACGTAGTCGATTACCTAACTATTCAAGTGTTTTGAATGCTGGAAACAAACACCTCAAGGTTCTCCACTGACCTCATACTTAACCTATATCTAGAATAAAAGGAAAACCAAAATGTCTCAGAAGAAAAAAGAAAACACGGATAAAGAAGTAGTGAGCGAACATTGGTTTTGTCCTGAACGTTCAGTTAAACAGTTGAAGTGAATGGAAAATAAGGGTCATGCGTTCGTAGTGTCGGTGAGGCTCCATTCACAAGCATTTTTGCGTGTAACTGTGTGAGTAACCGCGCATATCGTCTGATTACCTGGTCCGATTTCAATGCGGTTTTTGAATATTGCATAGCTTCCTTAACCGTCAACATAGGATTTGATGTGTAGGAAAATTTACACTGTCTGACAAATTACTTGAATCATGAGTTTTTTAAGGTCATCATACATTTTTGAACAGGTGAATATATTTTTAGTTATACAGGTTAATCTTGAGTTAAGCATCACTTAGAGCTGATTGCACATTTCGCTGTCTCATAGACATTTCATTCAGCCACTTTCGAAAAGAAACATTATACTAGAGTTTCACTCTTGCTAGAGCTCGTCATTAGTGACTATCCTTGTTGCAGCCAGGATATGAACTGTGACTAGGTTTTCTTGAAGCAATCCTGTTGAACATCGGGCCATTGACTTCAGCTTACTCCTGATCATATTGGCGCACGTAAACGTTCAGTCACATTCACCTGTGACTGTTACTGGCTGACAGAAAAATCTATGGGACTGAGGAAGCTGCAAATGATTACGACTAATAATTCAACTTTATCAGCTGAAATTCTCCGCTACCTATCTGTATATTGGTCAATGGAAAACGGAAAGAACTTTGTGGAAGTGTTTTTATAAAGAAAACTTCTGATTAGAACAGTCGTTCGTGTGCTACAAATTTTCTCGGACTATTGTCGTACTCTTCTTCTCGTGGTAATTTCTCACCATAGCCATTTACCCAAAAACATGCATGGCAATAACAAAAGTGCTTGATTGTAGTCAATGCATTTCATATGTTTCAGTACGCATTCAGAAAGTTTAAGTAGCTTTTTCAGGAAAAATGCCGCTCCCGTAGTTCACTCGCGTCAGAAACGGGGAACCACATTCAAGCTGAATGCAGTCATGATAAACATTCTGCTTATCATATTCAACGTTGTCAGAATGAGAGTAGAATATTAGTTATATTAACTTTTGTTTTCAGAAAGAAAAAAAAGAAGTCTTTATTTGTAACAAACCGATACACCGTACATTTCGCAGACTGTTCCTTGGGATCTCAGATGTCAGTACGGGAGTGAACAGGAGGATTTTCTTGTCTGTCCACGTTAGTTTTCATTATAATTTCAAACATGGACAACATATAAATCATTTCACAATGTAGACCATTTTCGGCTAATTTTACTAAAAATACACATAGTCCAAAACTGTCTATACTTTAGAAATGCGTGAACCTTCCCAGTGCACCCAGAAGTACTAATGAGAGTGAGAATATTGCGGACTACTGCCCAGAACATAATAAACAGAAACTCACACTCCATAATCGATATTAGGTTTATGTTCCTAACATAAGGGTACAATAGAAACGTGACCTGAACTTGCGGTGTTTTTATTACCGATAATACTCTTATCCATATGAATGATACTGATCATACCGTGTCACCTTGATAGTGTGGAATTTTTCGCCGTACACATTCAGTTCTGTTGAAGTCGTAGTTATTGCAGATTGACTATATGAAGTGAATTAAATTTAGTTAGACCAAACGGGCGTTGATAAGTTGTACATTAAAAAGTGTATGACTCTGATCAATCCGTAATAGTTTCATTATATACTTGAACAGTGTCAGCTCTCTTATGACAACATATCATGGAGCTGATGAATGCTTGAAACATAACTTGACAATTCGCTGACGTTTTTCGTAATCTGTGCATCTGGCTTTCGTTCTCTGAGTAATATTTCACTACCTGGTTAACATACTTTTCTCTTAAACACGAGAAATGTCTGTAATATTCTATTGACGTCTTTAATTACTTGGCCAAACGAGGTCGTTGCCAGATCTCAATGGTTAGAATATCCAAATGCTACCTCGGTTCACATTTCGACATACGTTATTCAAACACGGATTTAATAAGGTCAAAAAACTCTACTCCAGGTATTGACGGTCTTTCTGACGCATATTAGAAATTCCTGCGCTTCGAGGATGCCAGCAGTTTCTTTCGTTGGTTTCATTTCCCTATATACTTTTTCAGTTTCTTTACTTAGTGATTTTTTATCTCTTCTCAGACGGATGAAGCATTTTTCTAGATTGTGTGGTACTTCGCCTTCCCATAAAATCACTTTGCTACTTCTCATCATTTCACGCTATTTATCGTCATATATTATAACTATACACGTTCACGTTTCGCTGGGTTAAAATTTATAGACCTGTCCCCTATATCGACGCCAATATATTCCGTATTATCCTCTACTAGAATGATTTTCGATAAGTCAAGTTAGTATCGAGCAAGAGTCGGTCGAGAGTCGGTTGAAACATTAAATACATCGGCTTTTTATTTTTTGATACAAAACACGTGACTGTGTGAATGCCACGCCTTCAGTCTTCCATGTTTCTCAAAATATGACTACGAAAGATCATGCGAATCTAGTCTTCGACGTTTATCGGCTAGATTATAGACCTTGACCCGCTCTAAGAGTTTGTGAGGCGATTGCACAGTGTAATCAAAACACACGTCTAAAGATTAAACAACCTTTCGAGATCAATATTTCAACGATTAAGTGAAGTTTCGATGCAGGGAGAGAAAATTAACGCACAAATTAATTGTCAGAGTTTGTGTGGTCCGTCTAGACTGTAAATGAAATTGCAGACACTCATTAAAACGATTTGCGTGTGGTTTATCATTATGTTTTATTATAAAAGGATACTACAAAAGTATCCCATCCAACTTAGTTTGAGCACGCGAAGTTGTGACTAGTTATATTATTTGAACAAAATTGGTCTGCTAGGTTTGCGACGAGTCTACTGTTCTCGTGTTTGAACAGAAACGCAGTCCTACTGAATAAGAAACTGAAATCAAGTTAAACTAAATTGTTGAGGCCTTAGTTTCATCGGGTCGAGGTTGATCACGTAAAACTGACAGTTTATTTAGCAGCAAACTAGCGTGCACTATCAGTCCCGCTGTTCATGCTTCGATCTCAGGTTTTAACATGATCCGTCGTATCATATGACGATGAACGTTTTACGTAACAAAAACCAGAAAATGTTGTCTACAACTTATTCTTTCAGGTATTAATAGAGAAAATGATTCGCAGCTAGGCAGCTTGACACAACTTACTTATGCACTGATACTTCTCTATGTAGGAAAAAGAGAACAACCAAGGTGTACTGGTCAGACCGGCAGTTAGCGTGCACAGCCCCATAGTTATCCAGGCTACTCTAGGTCGTAAAAATTTGTAGAACCGTAACGGAGACACAATGAGCAGGAAGCGTTCCATCGACAAAATCACCACCGTCCACACACTGAGCATCCGAAACAGAAAATTTAGATAAACTCGTGGCTGTGGACAAGAGAATAGATAGAGGGTAGACAGAAAATGGTGGTGAGAATTTCTTTGATGTAGCGAGGTTACATTTTCACAAACATCATGCTCCTACAAAAAAGAATGGTTTATTCTGATTATTGTGCATTTTCGGTTTGAGAGTTCGATGATATTCCTATCTAATTCCTTTTTGTCCAAGCTGAAAACTTGGGTGCTTGAATAAAGTCAAAACCATGAGAAGTTGCCATCAATATGGTGCTAGTTATTGCATTGTTGCAGACGAGACCTAGTTACTTTCCTTACAGTCAGCCTCAGGCTGTTTAAACTTGCGCTGGCGTAGTGTATTAAGCAGCTTATCACATATTCCTCTCAGAACAGTTATGAAGATTTCTTGGCAGAAACTTTTCTTCTGTGTTCTTCTCTGTATTCTGTCCATGTCCGGAAAATGGTTTACCGCCTTACGAAACTCAACTTAACAAACGCAATATATTTGTGTGTGTATCCAAAGATGGGTCGCTAGGTGTTACACAAAGCTCACGAGAATAGCTCTCTAAAGGATGTAGCCTCATTAAATCAATTTTCTTTTCCCTAAACATAAGTGAAAGGCGAAAT
>LOND01001178.1:9064-24539 GCA_014220965.1 Paragonimus kellicotti | reverse complement strand
GATTCAGTATTAGGGTTCGTGGGTCCTAGTGGACCAAGGAGTTGAAGCACTCTCGCCTTAGCGTCGCGAGCTGATAATGTAAATCAAAGTAGACTGTTCGAAACAGAAACATCGTTTGATAAGCTAGTGCCGACCGTGGTATCGACCTTTGAAGACAAACGATGGGCATTTAATACGAATGAGTATACACTCTTTTCGGTCTTCGTTTGGCCGAGATAACCTATAGCTCGTCCATGTACGTTGTTTTCCTCAAAAATAACTTTAAGGCGCGAAAAAGTAGTTGACATGGCGGTTGGTGCACCTCACGGTCATCAACGGTGTACGTTCGCCAGTGGCTGCGGGAGGAGAGGCGGCGGTAATTCTTACACAGTTTATCAACCGAGTCGAACAGGTTGTAGTCATACCATGATTGTGATGCAAAGTGAAAACACCGCAGGTTTTTTTTGCGAAAGTTTCCGCGGTTGTCGGCAACTACGCTGACATGACTAGTGCTACAGACGAGACCGAACAGAATGATGGTGTAGTCACTTACGCCCAGCGGCGTCGTTATTTCGAGACTGTCAAGCATAACTGGTGACAGTATGGTCCAAATGTGAAGGCTTCTTGCTCCACTAACGCATCAAACCTGAGAAACGCTCAGCAGAGCCAGGTGCTTCTACAGCACTGAAGAAACGTGACAGCATAGAGTTCTCAGAGTCCTTTTAAAAAAGGGTTACAAAATTCATTTCCAGAAGATTAAATTCAGTCGTCAAGAGGATATGAGAGAAGTCTACGGGGGTCAAAATATCCATTCCACTCATGAGTAATCCATCTCCGATTTGGCTTAAAGATTGGAGAAGGTATGTAATCTCTACCACCCAACTACATGAATTTGTTAAACGACTTGTGAGGCAGAATACTTCGGGGATAGAAGCTCAGTTACTGTGCTGGACAGCCTGCGACGAAGCGTCAACGTGGAAAGCAGTCCTGTCACTTTTACCCTCCGTTCTGTCTGCATGGAGAAGCAACGTGTTTCAACTGTCTAGTTGGGAATCAGGTTATGAACTAGTGAACCAGGATTCAGTGGCCGCAACTATACGGACTTCGGCGACCGAGAACAACTCAATGTAACAGATATCTTAGTGAACACTGACAGTTGACAGCCAGTGGGATTTCGGAAGCGTGTTTAAAACAGCGTTCGCTGAATATGTTTTTAAGATCCCCTGCGACATTTCTCAGGATTCACTAGGTTAACACACCATGCGAAACAAGACAAACAATGAAGCTGAAAAGTCCTGAACACAAGCAGTCGTTATGTGCACAGTATGGGAGTGCAGCTTCAGTCATAAACTAAACAATGTGTACGACCTTCAAAACTTGGGAGTCTTGTAGGTATGTGCAAAATTATGATAGGATACGTGAATCTGGAGTCGTCCGACCAATATGATACTTCTTGTTCATTAAACTCTCGTAAAAATGCTGGAAAGTATGAACAACCGCGGTCAAGTCACATAGGTACTAGACCACTGTTGGTTATGGATCGCTCCCGTAACCCTATTCTGTTCAAGGTACTTTCGGTAACTGTTAGGTGGACAGCCACCAAACAAACTGTATTCAATTACTGCACCTTTTACACTGTTTTTCATTTGCACTGTAGCTCACCATTGGTGCTTCATTTACTGTGGACCAATCATTTTATCGCATCACTCTGAGCGTTCATCTCCCAACGTGTTTTCCAATCGATAAACATTGTCAAGATTCGTTTGTCTTTTCAGTTCGAGTCGCGTGATTGAATATACGATTAGCTGATTGTCTCAACAACTCAGGGACATAACAGTAACCATCAGGAGTAGTGTCACATTTTCGTTTCAACGATGCCTCTCCATATCATTGGACGTTAGCTGTATATCGAATAATACAAACTAACCGGATCTGGGTGAGTAGTCTCCAGCCCCGATAATTGCTGACGTCGGAAAACGACGTACGGTACGGTTCAGTAAACTCAATGGGTTAAAAGACTAATGATCGAAGTAGTAAGCAAGGCCATCAAGAAATGCTCACCCGCAGACATAAAGACCCAAAGCAGGAGACAACTGAAACAGAAAGCTGGTGCTGTAGCTGAACTCAGGTAGTATATGGTTATTAAGACTAGCCACGAACGCAGAAATAGAACGAGCGGCAAAACACAAGCGGGCAGAGCATTCGAAACCTTAAAAAAATAGCAGCGAAGAGAAGCTAAGACAACCCTATCGCCTACGTTTAACCTTTACTTTCCAATGGTGGTCTTCCGTTAAAAACAAACTAGCCGAGCTGAGCACCAAACTACACGGATAACAATTTGATGTGAGAATGGAAATGGCATCCCTAAACCAACAGTTTAAATACAATACATTTAGAGTTAGTTTAAATTCATAGGGCCTAACTAGTAAACTCAAAACGAACTTGGTGGTACATTGTTGTACTATCTGAAGAAGAATTTCATCATTTTGAACCGAAGGTGGCCAGATCACAATTCCATTCTCTAGGTGCCGACGGATGAAATTGTTGTACGGTAGCCCAAAGCAATGAGTAACAAACTGACGAAGAAGACGCCAGAACGGCAATAACGTGTTACTAACCCTTTTCGCCTTCGCCATAACGTTGGGTAGGCTTGAAAAGACATGAAAGCAGTACACCGGGATCCCCATCGGTTTTCACTATGTAGTATTTCGTCAAGATAGAAGGCAGTGTTTGTCGAGCAGTAGGTATGCGTAACCTTACTCTCTCAAGCATTAAAAGTAAACTCACTCATATGTCACCAGACACGGATTGTTGAGTTATTCTGTGGGAATGGTTGAGTCACCTGAAGTGCTCATGGTACGCCAAATTTTAACGTCATCTGCAAACAACAGTTAAGGAGATCAAGTTGACAAATGAATATCAAAATTCAGAGCGGAACAAAAATAAGACCTGGGGGAACGGCAATATATAATGCCTGGCAGCTTGTAAACGCAGAGTTTACACGCACCCCGTGTCACTGATTCTGGAGGTAAGACCGAAGTTATCGAATGAGGTGACCTTGTACTCCATATCTCTGTGGTTTGTTGAACAGAAACAGCGGCAGTTACGTGTGTGCTCTTTGCATGTTAAAAATCTAACATCTATCCCGATATCCTGATGAACTGTTTCCTTCCACTTGTCAGTGGCTGACAGAAGATTCGTGGTGCATGAGCATCCTTTGCGGAAACGATGTTGTATCCTGCAGAGGTTGAGGAGAAAGATGACTACGAAGCGAGCCGTACACGCGCGCCTTGCACTCCGACTTCTGACATGCGGCTGGCTAGAAAGCCATATTCATTACACGCAGATATACTTCGACCGGCACGGATAGTGCTTACATAAATTTTTGATACGCAGGACATGTTTTCGACTTGCCCTGAGCTACGTAGCAAAGCTACCTTCCATGCCTATCTGAGCAAACTATGGAGGGAGCGCCAGAGGAGCAGGCTAGTTGATGAGGTGCCGTTGACTGTTGAAAGAACTCAAAATATGATTACTTGAGACGTTTCGGACTCGGAGACGGGTCATCCTACTTATGACATAAATCCGGAGATTTCCTGTGGGTGCATTTGAACCGTCTAACGTTCAAGTTCAGCGAATCCATCGCATCCAGCAGCTCAACCCGGCGGCTGTCGAGACTTATTTGAAACTTCCGAGGGTCTCTGTCACTTCGTAAGACATGACAGTTGAAATTCCTGCATAAAGTTTGGTTTTTTTCCTTTCGTGGTTGTGTAACATTTAGGCATCAGTGTGAACCACGGATGTATTGCTGTTTGTGATGATAATGATGGTGCAGTTGAAATTCTGGACCGATTTTGCCGTAGACTTCCCCTTATTCCAGGCAGGTTATCGTTTCATCCAAACCCTTACAAGGAAGAGTGGGGGCGACTGAATTCGGATAACCAGATTCGTTCTAGTCGTGTTATAGTACCTATAGAAGGTTTGATACATCAAAACACAGCCACAACCGTTTCCAGTAGAGTCGACCACGGATCCCTTGACAGCTATGTGAAGGAACAGTTTACTCTGCAATGCAAAGGTAACACTCATTCGTTTGCATGCATACTCGGTTAATTTCATTTATTCCAATACTGCCATTCTGTATATCAGATCAGCTGATGTTTTTGCGAGTTGTGCTCGTGCGAAGTCTCGTATAGTTGCGGCCACTGAATCCTGGTTCACCAGTTCATAACCTGATTCCCAACTAGACAGTTGAAACACGTTGCTTCTCCATGCAGACAGAACGGAGGGTAAAAGTGACAGGACTGCTTTCCACGTTGACGCTTCGTCGCAGGCTGTCCAGCACAGTAACTGAGCTTCTATCCCCGAAGTATTCTGCCTCACAAGTCGTTTAACAAATTCATGTAGTTGGGTGGTAGAGATTACATACCTTCTCCAATCTTTAAGCCAAATCGGAGATGGATTACTCATGAGTGGAATGGATATTTTGACCCCCGTAGACTTCTCTCATATCCTCTTGACGACTGAATTTAATCTTCTGGAAATGAATTTTGTAACCCTTTTTTAAAAGGACTCTGAGAACTCTATGCTGTCACGTTTCTTCAGTGCTGTAGAAGCACCTGGCTCTGCTGAGCGTTTCTCAGGTTTGATGCGTTAGTGGAGCAAGAAGCCTTCACATTTGGACCATACTGTCACCAGTTATGCTTGACAGTCTCGAAATAACGACGCCGCTGGGCGTAAGTGACTACACCATCATTCTGTTCGGTCTCGTCTGTAGCACTAGTCATGTCAGCGTAGTTGCCGACAACCGCGGAAACTTTCGCAAAAAAAACCTGCGGTGTTTTCACTTTGCATCACAATCATGGTATGACTACAACCTGTTCGACTCGGTTGATAAACTGTGTAAGAATTACCGCCGCCTCTCCTCCCGCAGCCACTGGCGAACGTACACCGTTGATGACCGTGAGGTGCACCAACCGCCATGTCAACTACTTTTTCGCGCCTTAAAGTTATTTTTGGAGAAAACAACGTACATGGACGAGCTATAGGTTATCTCGGCCAAACGAAGACCGAAAAGAGTGTATACTCATTCGTATTAAATGCCCATCGTTTGTCTTCAAAGGTCGATACCACGGTCGGCACTAGCTTATCAAACGATGTTTCTGTTTCGAACAGTCTACTTTGATTTACATTATCAGCTCGCGACGCTAAGGCGAGAGTGCTTCAACTCCTTGGTCCACTAGGACCCACGAACCCTAATACTGAATCCTTTACTATTTCCGCCGAGACTTACAACAGTATTTTTGATCACACACTGTCCATTCCCCAGGTTTTTATGCCATCGAATTCGAGGGTACAAATACGGTAGACACTTATTCCGCTGTTCTGGACAAGATTGTGTCCCCGGTTCCAACGGTGTTTCTTCAAAAGCCCTTCGCGAAGCTGCTGTGCATCTTTTCGCTCGTCTCGACTTATCATTTGCTCAGTCCATTTTGAAAGGAATGATACCCAGTAGCTACCGCATGACGACCATCACCTATGTCTTCAAGGGAAGCATGTGAACTCTTCCTGCTGATCATTACTCAACAACCTTTCTCACGAGTTCCCTTAAAGCGCTAGAAGCACACGTGCACGACTCGTTTTACAAGTGCATTTTTTTCAAATGCTGGGCGCAGCATTGCTTTTGCAAAGGCCAGTTGTGCATCACGAGTGTTCTGCCAACCACTGACGAGCAGGCAGAAGCAGCTGACCAAAGTACCATTGTAGCCGTATACTCGGACGTTGTGAATACTTTCGATTGCGTGGATTACACTGCTTGACAAATTTTATTGTTATGGACTGCAAAGCAACCTCTTTCGATGGCGGGATTCTTTGTCAATCGACAAAATGGTGCAACGAAACGTTTCTTTATCTGGCTGCCAAACTTCGACAACATCCCTTAGCTCTCTGTCACTCCTCGTTTTCATAACGAATCGTTATATTACAATCTCGCATTCATTGTTACTGCTTACAGATGATGTCACCATTTGGTGTACCATGAGCACTTCAGGTGACTCAACCATTCCCACAGAATAACCTCAACAATCCGTGTCTGGTGACATATGAGTGAGTTTACTTTTAATGCTTGAGAGAGTAAGGTTACGCATACCTACTGCTCGACAAACACTGCCTTCTATCTTGACGAAATACTACATAGTGAAAACCGATGGGGATCCCGGTGTACTGCTTTCGTGTCTTTTCAAGCCTACCCAACGTTATGGCGAAGGCGAAAAGGGTTAGTAACACGTTATTGCCGTTCTGGCGTCTTCTTCGTCAGTTTGTTACTCATTGCTTTGGGCTACCGTACAACAATTTCATCCGTCGGCACCTAGAGAATGGAATTGTGATCTGGCCACCTTCGGTTCAAAATGATGAAATTCTTCTTCAGATAGTACAACAATGTACCACCAAGTTCGTTTTGAGTTTACTAGTTAGGCCCTATGAATTTAAACTAACTCTAAATGTATTCTATTTAAACTTTTGTTGGTTTAGAGACGCATTTTCGACCCTCATAAACTCATAAACGCTTCGTCTGTCCTGCAACAGTCATTGCACAAAAGAATAAACATCACGTGGGTCTACAATGCGGCCTTAACTCAGAACGGAACACACCCGCCCACACAGAACCTCGTAAAAGTAATCTGAGAATCCGCAGTCGTAATGCGTTGGAACATACGGGCAGCGAAATTTCTGAGTCAAAAGACCCATGTATCTCTTGTTGTGCTCAACTTACCCGAATCTTAAGTTAGCTGCTCTGCGGAGCGGGAGAATAATGATATTGTCGGGTGGGGAAAGACGTGTCCAGTTAAATGTATCATACTGGAACACCTGAATTCGTCCACCTCAGCACTGTAACTGAGTCATTTTCGCATCCAGTAAGGGCAGAACTAGAACCGCAGTGGAAACTGAAGATAAAATACAAGCTGGATCTTCGTTAAGTAATGCAGTCACCAGCCATATCAGAATATACCGTGAACAGAGAGAGAGGGGGACTGAAAAGCCCCAGTAGATATTAGGAGACTAAATCATAAAGCTGTACCAGATCAATCACAACTCACGGGGTATCTGAGACACTAGATAATCCCCAAGCAAAGTTGCACCATGACAGGACACAATGGTTCTTTTTAACCTCTAAACTTGCTGTTCCACCAGCGTCCCCCTCATATATCTAACCAAAAACTAGGGTGACCTTGTTGCTACTGAAAAGATGGTGAGCACCTAATTCCACCTTAACTGCCGCACTGTCTACTGGATACTGGTTATACACTTCGGGCGACTCCACAGCCGCTGTTACAGGTCAGGCTGGGGTAGGTATAGTTCTCAGCACGACGGCCGCAGCCGCATTAGTAGATTGGATTCCTGTTAACGGTAGACTTTGTGCCGTCCGCTTGGCAGGTTCTGTTAAAGGCCAGTTCTAGACGGCAAGCACTTTTCAGAATATTTATTCATTGTTGTCTGGCTTACGCTCGTGGCTGACTTGTGATGATACGACGTAAGAAGGCGCATTTTACGTGGATATGGCCACTCTCCCTTCGGGTCTGACACGGGCTCTGGACATAGTCGTTTTGGCACCGGAGATATGCAATGCGCCGAGCGTCGGTTCGCCGGATTGTGAAGTTCGAATCTTCGTATTAGGTGAATAGCGTTTGGGATTGCACACATCGATTCAGATTTAATAGTGGGCGAGCTGTTGCACCGGCAGGGGCGGCTGGTGGCCTGAGTCAGTAATCTCATTTTGTAGCCGGCAGTACTTAGGTTCGGCAGTCGTGCACGGATCAATGTCTATAACCTTGGCGTCCGCTTCTCCGCAATCAGCCTGTCTCAGATCGACCATAGCCGTTAGTTATAGTAATGGCGAGGGTTGTCCATTCAAGACTATCGTTCTTATTGGAGCACGTACTTGGATTCAGATCATGCGTTGGTACGTTGTCGTTTTGCTCTTACTTCTGCTAGGCAACGACTAGCTGTTGAGAAACTGGCTTTACCATCGGTAAGGCATAATTACCAAACCAGCTTAGAAAGCTGCTTAATAGTTGAGTGCACGTACCCAAAGATTTTTAACTAGCTGCAGCACTCAAATCTAACAGGCCATTCAGAAAGCAGGTAGTGTTGCATGCGGCACAGGGGTCCACGTTGGGTAAACAAACATTGGATTTCAGAGAAATTACTTGGGGTTGTTAGAAGACCAGGCTGAGAAGGTTCCTGCCTGTTAGTTCACACAAAACAGTCTAGAAGACATATCTGCAGGGAACGGAAACGTAGTCTAAAGGCTGATCGTGAGGCTTGCTTAGTGGAAAAAGTTAGGGAAATGGAAACCGCATTTACCTCAGGGAACACCGGCAAACTATTTAGGCTGATCCGCGCCACCAGTCCCAGGCGACCGTCGGTCAGTGAAGCTATCAGCCAGGTGGATGGTACACTAATCTGTAATAAGTCCAGAAGGTTAGAGCGTTGGGCGGAACACTTTGAGGGTCAATTCTAGTTGGCCTCCTGCTTCTATGTGTGTTTAGCTCACAAAACTGGTGATATAGCACACTGGTCGGTAGATTTAGAACCACCCACTAAGACTGAGGTTCGCAATTGCCTTTCGGCTCTCAATCGTAATAGGGCTGCTGGCCCAGATGATCTCGTGCCGGCACTTTTCAAAGAAGGTGGCGAGGCGTTAGTAGAGGCATTGACTCAGTTGTTTCAACTTGTCTGGACGACGGAGACCATCCCTCCGTGCTGGGGTCACTCGATAAATTAGTTTCCCATAGTTTAAGAAAGAAGCCGGCGGCTGCTTGCGATAAACCAAGCAGGGATTAGTTTTGACCCATGCATTTCCAAGGGTTCTGGCTATCCACAGCAGGACTTCTCACTCACCTGAAGTTTCACGTCAATACATTAGGGAAAAACAGGCAAGAGTTCGGTCCTGAGCAGAACGTGTATAGAATCCACATTTTCAACCTCCATCGTCCAAAATTCGGAGAGCGTCCGAATGTGTACTGAGCGCCAACATATCGCCCGGTATTCCTCGACTAGAAAAGTGGTTCGATTCGGGGAGTGAATACTACTACTTTGATAGGAGTCGCTTCAAATCAACGGTGGTAGTCCGGCTAAGTACGTGAACCATGACCTGTCGGCGCTTTATTCCCATACCTCAGCTCAGGTTTGGGGTTTACGGTGAACTGTCTGACAGTTTCAGCACCAGGAGCGGCGTACGTCAAGGCTGTCCCCTTTCGCCATTTTTGTTCAATTTCGTCATAGACGAAATAATGGAGGACTGTCTGCGGCACTCACAAGATGCCGGCGTGGACCTCCTACCTGGTGAAAGACTGACTGATCTTGATTATGCTGACGATAAGGTATTGCTGTTTGACAACTTTCAAGCGGCACAAACAACACTGGACGCTATTTCGCGTTCTGCTAAGTACTTCGGAATGCGCTTTGCAGCCTCAAAATGCAAAGTGCTTCTGCAAGATTGTTGTGATCACGTAGATTTAATGTTAGATAATGAAGTCATGGAGATTGTTGACCGGTTTGTATACCTGGGAAGCTGCATCAGTGGTGGCGGCGGAGGTGTAGGGAATGAAATAGAAGCGCGTATTTCAAGGCTAGGCGGTGTTCGCTAATCTGAGACACCTATGGCGACAGAGAGGTATTTCTCTGAAGCTTAAGGGTCGCGTATATCAGACAACAGTGAGGGCTGTATTACTTTACGGCAGCGAAACCTGGCCGCTCAGGGTAGAGGACGTGAACCGTCTTCAGGTATTTGACCACCGATGTCTGCGTTCGATCGCTCGTATCGGGTGGCACCAGCGAGTAAGCAACGAGGAGGTTAGGAAGCGGGTGTTTGGCACTGATTGTCAAACGAGTTCTTGTTCAGTCGCTACATTTGCACAGACTTAGATGGTTGGGTCATGTACTAAGGATGCCAGCTAGTCGTTTGCCACACCGAGCACTGTTTGCGGACGCTGCGGCTGACTGGCGCAAGGTGCGAGGTGGACAGATGATGACCTGGCGTAGACAAATGAAATCGTTTACGAAGGGGTTGGCTACTGTAGGTCGGGTTCGTCTCCCGGGCTGGGGCCCTCGCGACTCACAGAGTCGGTGGCTTGAGACGTTAGGTGAGATGGCGGCTAATCGAGCTCAGTGGCGTGAATGCTGTCGTTGTTTGGCCGAGTTGTCTGTGAAGTGAGTGCACTTTATGATGCGGGGCAGTGAAAGCCGTAAGGAAGCTGTCTTGCTGATGACGCCTTACTTTCACTTACAGCTCGGTTGTTTGTTTGCAAGGTGTAGGCGCCTTGATGTTGTATGTTTGAATATAGACGTAGCTATTTTTAGTAGGTCCCCTTCCCCTCCCCTTCTTTTTTCTTCTCTCTTCCTATATAGGTTTTTTTCCTTCGTGGTTGTGTGGCAGTTAAGCATCAGTGTGAACTGATGTATTGCTGTCTATGATGATGATGACTAACCTTACCTGTCAGGACGGAATCTCGCAGATACCCTCCTCGGGATATTCCGGTCCATCGTGATCGTCCACGTGAAAACCCGTTCTTGACAGTGCGTATAACGTCACAACCATTTCAGTGCCTTCTGTAGTCAAAATGAGTGGTACTGAAGGTTTGACTTGGCCTCTGAAGCCAACAGCATAACCAGTCCAGAGGCACACTAGTGCTGTAAACAGTCTTGACGGGTCCACATATCAAAGTACGGAGTCTCAGAGGCAAACTACTGGGAACCCAACTTCGGTGTGACACACACTGACCCATGCTAGTGACAGTTACTGTGATTTGGTTGGTCCTCGATGCTCTCGACGTTCAAGTTCACTTATAGGGTATAGTAGTTATCGAACAGATTGGGATTGGGAGAGGCTTAATGTCAGTCATTCGCTTGTCTCCTCTTTTTGTGATCGACCGTCTCGTTAACCTCACTTGACTAACTTCCGTACTGTCCAACGTAATGCAACTGACCCAGTACTGATTGAAGTGATTTATCGCTCACCTTCATTCCCCAATTCAGATCAACCTTGATTACTTTCCACTTCACTATACTCAGCTAGCCACGTTTGCGCAAACATCATGATCCTTGCGGACTTCAACCTTCCAGACGTGGATACCGACGGTTTTTGCCCAAAGTTGACCTGCAGATCCACTGATTTGCTAAGGTGTACCACACAATCGAGGTGTAGACGGATTTTGTTGTCAATTAATAAGGCTACGCACACCGCCCGATGCAGCTAAAAGTGGGTTTAAACAGCTTTTCTGGTCGACTGTCTGTATGGCCATAGGTCGAAGTTTGCACGACTTTGGTTTGTGGTACAGGCCAGCCTCGCCAAGAGTCGTGACCAAAGAGGGCCGAACTGCCAGGCGACTCCATTTTGCTTCTTGCATACAGCATGAACCGCGGGTAACTCGAAATTTGGTTCAAATTTTCTCGCTGTCATTGTCTATTCATATTTTTGCCCTATTGGTGCCCTGTGCATCAAAAGATTACATACGATCATTGTTATTCGTTATCGAATAACACTTGTCTCGTTACGTATTAAATTAATTGGGTCACAGTATCTATATCCGTTTTATATTTTACTTTTGGTGCTCTGAGCATCAAAATTTATACAATTATTATCGTCACCGTTTAACGTATCAATTTAGTCGATTATCTGAGTAGATATTTGCTCGGTTCCGCCATTTCCTCGTTTTACGTTCTGTCCCTGTTGCCTATCACTTTATTACGCTAACACTTACCGCTTTTGTTCACAAACTATAACACATGACACGCACGAGATGATGCAGCATCGGCACATTCGGAAGTTCGAATACCGTTATCATTGTCTGGATATGGAATCCAACAAGTAATCTGAGTGATCGACTGTCTCTGTACGATTTCCCAAACAGTTCACGCTTGGAATCTATCCTGGGGAAAATTGAACAATGAACTTGTGTTACTAATAAGTAGTTTGACAGATGATTATTTAGTTAAGATGGTGGAACGAGGGTAACAGAGTCCAACTATGAAATTTTCGAGCTCCTGGCGTAGCTTCGTAGCTCAGTTGGTAGAGCGCTCGCCGCGTTTAGGCATGGCGTTTCTGTCGCTGTTGCAAATCCAGCTGGAGCACGGAGTTTTCACAGTTGCCAGCCCTGTCTTCGAGGATAATACGCGAGGATGTCCTACGTCATACCCCGCTAGTCTCGAACGAGCGAGTCCATACATCCTGACTAGCGTGTAACATATAAGACATAGATATATTTCAGATATGCGATTCAGTGATGATGATACATGAGAGGCCCCGGCGTGATATGTGTCGCCTCCTGCATATCTTCTCGTATGTCAGCGATGAGACGAGTGCTGCGTGACTCCTGATATATAACTGATACTCTAACGTAATAAGCTAATCCGTCCTACGTGTTGCTCACTCAGACTCTCTTCTTGACTCTCGGCTTGAAGATATATCTGAACATACGTTCTCGCTCGGCTCGCTGTCAGCTTCTCCTCCTCATATCTATAACTCGCTCACCTCTCTCTTCGAAATGAGCAGAAGTGTCCTCGCGCTCTCCACTTGTATCTCATAGACTAATGACTGCCGCACCTTTCTGCCTCATTGATCTTAGAACACTGTATGAGGTTCTCCTCACTGCGTTCCATCTGAGAATACTCTCAGTTGAACCATTCCCGAAATTAACCAAAAACCGATTGCTCAGTTGTGAGTAGTTCTTCGACCTAACCAGTAGTGCTAAGACAATGTACCACTATCGAATAATAATAACCTGCAATTCTGACGCGTTGTGAAATACGCGCGCACGGTGGTTCACCAACTGAGACAGAATTATCTGAGGAAACTGGTTATCGTCTGCAGAGAAGACAACACACGTTCTGCTGTGTACATTGTTGATGTAGGTGCATTGTTAGTAGGCATCTCTCTAGTATGCGTAACATCGACCGAACGTTTGTGACATTCTCACGACGGAGGAGCCTAATAAGTGACGCTCAGTCAGTGCGTGAGGGAAACCGACATCCAAAGAGATAGAGATATCAGAGTCGCTTCTTCACTGAAGCATTGTTTTCTTCAGTGTCCATGGTATCTGGTATGTATGCGCGACACCTAGTTCCACCCAGTTATGCACTTGTAGCAATCGGTGTCGAAAGCGATATCAGAAGGAGTTATCACTGAGGATGTGGGGCAGTGTTTCTCGAACGTAATGCCTAAGAAGTAAGGGCAACCACTGTGCAGACCGAAAAACGGGGCCGAATAGACAAGTTCGTTTTGCCAGGCTAATTTGCGCGAAATTTCCGAAAGGGCGACGAAATTTCGAAATAGCTTCAGGTAATATAAACAAAGCTCAGTTGATGCCTAACTTGTTCTACGGTTTCTGGCTTGGGGCACTCCAAAATTATCACGTGTATTCTCTTCCATTATTCTTAACACTGACAGCTGAAATCAGGTAACTGAGAAACCCGACTTTCCTTCGGACGAACTGGCAATTTCGAATATATAAGTCATCTTATCATGAGAGCACATACTGTGAATCAGAATCATGGTCTTCAGAAGGTGTTCCAAAGATTCAAATATCATCTATGCATGCAACACAGGCTTTTAACTCAGCTACTGTAAGTGTGCTGGACTATTTCATGCTTCAGGAGCACCGTTGTAATCCCGTTAGAAGCGCTTCGTATTGATGCAGACCGTCTCGTGCGGGAAATGCCGTCAGACGTCTCCAAACGATAGTCAAAGTCTTCTTGATATTGGCGCTCTGCATATCGACCGTTGAAAATTGTTCGTCTTCCAGAAAGCTTGAAAATTTGATACATATATTCCTGGATGAACGATGTTACTAGAATTCCTTGCAACCGTGTTATATGAATAATAGACCGGTTGAAACGCACAATTACGCTAGTAGATATCAAATGAAACTACGTTGATGGGAGATGCTGAGTCTATCTCCATCTGAAGCGGTGACATTTTCACCACGTGTCTAAAAGACAACTGCATCAATGTCATATGGAAGTGGTTTCAGTTTAAACGCACAAATACCAGTATGGGGCTGTTGATTCGAAGCTGACTAAACAGTTCTTTCATCGGATTTATTCGACAAACTTGCATTGTTTCTGTTTTACAACACTACCCGAAGGACAAACTCTGTCAGATTCGCCACACTTACTGCACAAGCAGCAAGTTGGAATCAATGTGGGGCAGGTTTTCCAGTTGACTGGATGCTGTTCGTTGGCAAATCAATAACCACTTCCTCGACGAACGGTCAACATGGAAACCGCGAGTTTTCAGTGCTATAACTGAGGGATATCAGTTTGCGACATGGTAGAAAATAACCATTTTGTTTGCTCCCGATTGCCGACCTTTGATCGGGCAAGACTACACATACAATAAATGTATTGGAATATTCCTTCCTCAATGGTTCTAATGTTCCTTAGTCCAACACCGAAAACGGGCTACTGGATAAGAATGTTGTCTTCGATTTTTTACTGGGAAACTGAGCCATAATCGCACTTAGCTACGCCAATTGTTACGTCTTCAGTACAAAACACAGCCAATACGCAGTAGTTACGTTCCTATTACAGAGACATAATGTAGAACAGGTACACGGATATCATTTGGAACGAGCCAGGGACAGTCAATGTTACTACAGCAGTTTAGCCGCGTGACTCGTAGAACATGAATGTTCGATGATGACCGATTGGACACTGAGCGAGTCAATCACTTTCCAGGCTGAGACGCACACAAGCAAGGCCTATATAAGTCACAACAACAACCACGAAAATTGACTTACAACTCAATCGGATGAAAACACATTAGGGTTGCCGACAACCTAGGCTTACACTTGGTAAAGTGAGTACGCACATTGGATAAAACGTGATAGGTTGTTCAGAACATTCCCACAATTCTAGATATTAACTCTGAATAATAATACTTGATTTCCAAATGCACGGAATTAGGTTACTAAATGCAATTAGTTGACTAAACGCGGTCCACTTCGTTGATAATTGCAGCAATTATTTAATACTAGCCAAATCATTGTTCAAATATATTAGAAACGAGGTTAGTAATGAAAGCTGTCCCAAGATATATTGAGGAAGCACGCTCTCATTCTACATTACTGATAAGCACTTGGCGAATTACGTGACTTCGTGCTGAACATCACACTTATTTTATTGCAGCCTTCCAATCAAGACAGACTTTTCAGACGTTCTTTTTCAGTAAGTGGCTGGATAGAAAGTTCTTCTGTATGCGAACGCTGCAGTCAAATGATAGTGATCTCTAACTTGACAATGCCATTTCCTGGAGGTACATGCTTGACGGTTATGGGTTTCCTGAATGTTATTGATTAAATTTCGAGGAACCTTGCATATGCCCGTTATTTAGCGGACAATGCAGTGACGTTAAAAAATATCGGGGCAAAATAACACAAACCTTTATCGTTTTATCGCTGGATAATATGTAACAGTAATGTGTGCCGAGCGCACTACG